>JAHLJT010006964.1:0-37369 GCA_031308135.1 Acheta domesticus
ACCCATACGCTTCGCACTTCCGCACATGTTCTGAAGGCTTGTCGTGGATGGGGCGATTGCGACCCCGCGGGCTGCCAGCTCGACAGACCGGAGTTATATAGTCAGTGATTATTTCTGATATCAGCGGTGGCCCAGGGTATGGAAGCAGTATATGGTACTGCTCTGATTTGAAAACGGTGACACTTCAAGGTCCGGAGCTGGAAGAAGAGCGAGTCAGTGCCATCCATTCGGAGCTCCAGTACCAAAAATTTAAGTCGTTACGAAGCTCCTCTTCGGATGATTTCCCTCTCCGCCGCTTTGAAGAGGCACTATATTTAAATCGGAGTACAGGTGGGTCTGATTGGCATACATTTTACATTTCCAATGTAAACAACGTTTTTTAATCAAAATTGGAGGGTTATATTCCGAGATACATAAATCGGCGCCGGATCTCACTATCCAGCTTGGGAAGATCGTTACCATCCCGAGGAAAAAACCATGCACGACACTTACAGGATTTATTACCATAGTAGTTGACGCAAACAATCAATCGTCCCCGAAGAGGTCGATACCGAACCTTGAACTATGCAAGCACTTTTTTTCAGGCCTCATTACATGCCGCTCCTCGGGGGCACCGTGTTCTTCGCGGTCGTCTCTTGCATTATCAGAATCTGCTTGTCGAGTGCCATCAAAGGTAAGTGTGCATATGCGAAGAGGTCAGCGTGTTGCTAGCAGCAGCGCATCTACAGAGGCGGGACGGGGCTCGTGTCCCCATGAGACAAGCAAACCTTGTTTAAAAGGCCTAGGAAGCATCGCTTCCGAGTTATTTGCCATTATAATGTGTGTTGCAATAATCTTTTTTGTATGTCATAATCTGCAAACTTCTATTTTTTCTTCTAAATCTGATTGATGTACCACCAGTATCACACTTACAAGGTCTTGTGTCGATTGTTTCTTATAAATTGCCAAACTATCGTCTTTCCGTAGCGTACGATTAACTTATGCAAACGATTAGAAAGCTTTAAAAATGATAATTTTTAAGTATATTCCAAATCAAAACTTTATTGGGTGCTACAACAATGTATACAAATGTATAATAAACACTAAAATAAATGCACTGAACCGTTGCAGTCATTTTCAAACTATATTGAAAATCCAGGTGTTTTGAAGGCGGGAAAATGGTTTTTATTTTTTTAACTGCAGCCCAGCAATCGAAAAAATCTGAAAAAAATGCACAACAATTTGTGTTTTAAGAGGAACCTTTGACATTTTTTCGAGCCTGTTCCAGGCTTCTAAGACACAGTAAAAAAATATTTCTTGATATTTGTTTTCGAAAATATTTTTTTGTGTTGGAATTTGGGCCTGAGAAAAAATTAAAAAATGTTTTTCTGATAGTCCAAGTTGTGTTCTTATTTTTTCATATTTTTTTCAGTCTGATAAAATAGAGTTAAGTTGTCGAAAAAAATAAAAAAAACACTTATTTGGCTGTACAGGGGTGTGGGTGGTGGGACGGAGGCTAAGAAACCTTCAAAAATATTATTTTTATGTTAGAATTATAGTGTAACCACTCATATGTAATTTGGTGAGGGGAACTTTTTACCATCTTATCCGGGGGGACCCTTTGAAGGTACTGAAAAACTAATGAAACGTATCAACCGACAATCAAGATTATTAATATGCGATATAAAGAATTTTACATTGTCCAGAAACTGTAAATATCTATCACTATTTATAAATTGCGATCTGCGTTGATGAAGTCTTCAGGCTTGACGGAAATAAACACTAATAAGCTGAAGCACTTTACTCAGTGGCCGAGTTATGTCAATCCTTTTCATTCAGCACACATGTTACAAAAATAACTCACAATCTCTCCACCTCCCATTCCGTATTCATATAGGAATTAGGAGAACTAAGGTGAAATTTATTTTCTGGAAGTTGTATTTAATAAGTTCATTATAACCGAGTACTGTATAACCAGAGTCGACTGTAATTCCAAGGAAATTCGTTCCCTGTTAGTGAACTCCATTGTGTTTGTGTGTGTTTCGCAGCCTGCAGGCATCGCAACAGCGCGCCGCCCTTCGAGGGGTATCAGGCGGCGCCCTGCTCAACGCAGGCGAGGTCGCCCGCCCCCAACCCCCTGCCCATGCCCATGCCCAGGCGCACACCCACGCCGGCGGGCATGAGCATGCCCACGCTCATTCACATGCCCACGCCCACGACCACGCCCATGTCCACGCCCATGCCCTCGACCACGCCCATGCCCATGCCACGCCCACGCCCATGCCCGCGCGCGTGCCGCCGGGCGGGTCAGAGGCACGGCCGGCGCACCCAGACGACCCCCGCCGCCCTACCACACCGTCTGGCCGGCGCGCCGCCGCCCTTCTGAGGTAACTCTCGCACAAGCCTCACTCCTTCCCACAGCGACTCTCTCGTCATGTGGCTGCAATCAGCTCGCGAGGATTGGATCACTCTCTTACAGCCGCAGTGCAGCGTTGCTGCTCATCTGACTCACACCAAGTCGCGGACACGAGTTCGGATTTGACGAAAGTTATGAACATGATATCAAGACGTGTCATAGCCTGTCATTAGATTTCATTATCTGTGATGAAGGTGGTGCCAATGGCGGATGCAGGGGTGGTCCACAGGGGCCATGACCCCCCCCCCACTAGGCTTAGAGTTTTTGTTTGTTACTTTCTTTTATATGGCAAAATTGATTTAAATATTTATTTATGTTAGAATTATGTGATTACTTAAAAATACTATTGTATAGTGTCGTATATACACCACCAAAATAATATAAAATATAACTAGTGGTGCTACAGAACAGCACAGACTCTCCCGTATTAGTTTTCTATTTTCTTGTGTTGGGTTAGTTATTCGGAATTGCCACATACTCGTGCCAGCGGCCATCTACCGCCGCCCAAAGTCCATTTTTTGACAGTTTTCTTAATTTTTCGGTTTCTAATGGTAGAATAGAAATATTAATTTTAGAATATTTAAAAACACTAAAACCTTGTCTTAATGGCATTTTTTTTACTTTCCCGTATACGTAGGTATACACAGAGTGATATACGTAGTGTAGGGAAAGTTATGTAATGTTACGGCGAAAAAAATGGCCAATTTCCGGAGGAAAAATCATTTCCGGGCCGTGATAACGAAAAAGTGGATAAAATCAGTTGCTAATTTAAGAAAAAATAATCCCCTAACAAGTGGTGTTGCCAGAAACCCTATTTTGTGGGTTCTTGATATCGAAAAACCAATTGAAAGGAAAACGTTCGTCTGTCCTGCGTCCGTCCGTCCGTCCGTTCGTCTGTCCGTCCGTCTGTGAACACTGCTAGCGCCTAAACCATACGTGCGATTTCTTCCAAAATGGATATTTCCCGGTTGATCTGGTTCTAGTCAAAGCTTTGAGATGTTGAAAAAGATTCTTCAAAATTTGGGGGTACTTTATATGAAGCCCCCCGGGGATTTTCAAAATTTTCTCAAAAACGGCTCCAAATTTTTTCTTTAAATTTCTTGTATGAATAAAGTAAAATACACTTATTAACATGGCATAGGTCCGATTTTCACGAATAACTCTGAATTTTAGAAAATTGTGAAAGATTGAATTTTTTTCGGCGTCTTTTTCCAACTACAAAATTGAAGATAGAGATTTTTCCTTAAAATAAATTTTTTTCTTCATAGTGAGTTCTTTCTTTAAGGTCATGTAAATGTTCTTCAAAATTTTAGTATTTTTCGAGCAATATCGCGTGCAAATTTTAAAAAAATTACAAAAGCAAGATTTTCTCAAAAACGGCTCCAATTTTTTTCTTTAAACTTTTTGTAGGGATAGTGGTAAATGTACTCTATCAGATGACATAAAAGCCATATTGTTCTATTGATTGTTTTTTTCAAAAATTACAAAAATGTAAATTTTTGCACATATTTCTCACGTCGATAATATTTACATTAGCGGCGATTTGTTCACATTATCATACTTACGAGTACATGTGCTTTAAATAATGTCAAGTAAAGTTTATCGAAAACACTACCGTTTTCTGTGAAAAGTAGCTCAAAATTTCTCATTTTCAGAAACGCTCAAACGCCATTTTCTCAGATATGGCTGCAATTTTTTTTTTTTAACTTTGGTAACGGATAGTGCTAATTACATTCTTTAATATGACGTAAAGTTTATTTGAGTTTTTTTTTCAAAAATTATATAATTGTAATTTTTTTGAAAGGTCTCTCACATATTTAATATGCACATTACCAGCAACTTGTAAACATTATTATATTTGTGAGTGTAAGTGCTTCAAATATCTTCAAACAAAGTATTTTGAAAAACCCAAAAATTTTCTGTGAAAAGGTGCTGTATTTTCTCATAAATGGCTAAAAAGAGTTTCTTCAAACTTTTCGATCGGATAGTGCTAATTGCACTCTTTAATGTGACGTAATGTTTATTTTAAAGTTTTTTTTTAAATTGCAAAAATGTTTTTTTTATTTATATCTCACGTCGTTAATATTTACATTAGCGGCGAATTGTTTATATTATTATATTTATGAGTACATGTGCTTTAAATAATGTCAAATAAAATTTATAGAAAAAATAACCGTTTTCTGTGAAAACTAGCTCAAATTTCCGCATTTTTCAAAACGCTCAAACGCCATTTTCTCATAAATGGCGAAAAAAACCTCTTCAGACTTTTCGATCGGATAGTGCTAATGACACTATTATGACGTAAAGTTTATTTTGAGTTTTTTGTTTTTTTCAAAAAATACACATATGTAATTTTTTTAAAGGATCTCCCACATCTTTAATATTTACATTACCAACAATTTGTAAACATTTTAATATTTGGGAGTGTAAGTACTTCAAATAAAGTATTTTTAAAACAACCAAAATTTTTCTGTGAAAATGAGCTGCACTTTTCGTATTTTTAGTAGCGCTAGAACGCAATTTTGTGTAAAACAGCCCATAATTTTTAAAAGAAATTTGCCATTTAGGGCTAAGAAAGAGTATGTGGCAATCCCGAATAGCTATGGAAGACCCAAGGAAATAGAAAACTAATACGGGAAAGTCTGTGACACTCTGTAGCACCACTAGTTTAAAACTTTTGAGCCGTTTTTAAGATAATGGCGTTTAAGCACCACCTCCTAGAGTTACAAAGTTTTTAATGGAATATGTCAATGCATGATTAAAAATATTGTTTTGAGAACATGTTTTTATTAAACGTACTTCTTCACTATTACAATAAAACACTGATTAAGTTACTGGAAAATATTCAATTTTCTGTAATTTGTTTGATGATTATCATTTTTTTAAACAAAAAGCTGTAAGAAAAATATATAATGTCCCAGATAATGTCATTTTCATGGAAATGACTATGGGATACCTGAAATAAAAAAAGATAATAAAATATTTAATATACTATAATATGTATAAAATAGTAATAATGCTGAGGTTGCATCAGAGGTAAACTAGTGATTAGCGGTTAGTCTATTACATCAAATATGTACACAGAATTAATTTTTCACATTCAAACCAATTTACCAAAGAACAAATATAATTCGTTTTTTAATTTGAAATTAGTTCATTCGCCACAGATGTATGCTTCGATTCTTACCTAAGGTAATTCTTTTGATTTAAATTATTGAATTGCTTTAGTAACTTACTCATACAAGTTACAGGAAATCTCTAAGATTGTTTTAAGGTTATGAATTTCTTACATATAACTGAATATTACAATTGAATACTATAATTCAATTGATACTATTCTAAGATTATTTAACTCCTACTGTGAGTTTTTACTATCGCTATTCAATTAACAGTATAGAGAAAATAGTTACAAGTTTAGCACCATACTATAAGAAAGAATTGTAAGATCTAATTGCAAACAACTTAGTTTTATGATACAACATTAGCATTATTAATAAATAAAGTCAAACCCCTTACCAACTTACATAAAATGTATGCTTTGACGTAGGTTCTGTATGTAGTTCATATGAACTTAACTTCCTTAATTTCGAGGATTAAGAAGGAACAAAACTTTTTCTCTGAATAGCAGCAGTCCATTTCTTGTGCATAGCAGGATCTTTTGGAAAACCAAGGTGGTAATCCACGTCGGGTCGAGAGAAAATATTGTGCTCCTAGCGAATGCGCCCTGTGGGGATCAGCACTAAATGTAACCTAAATGTAACTAGTGGTGCAAAAATAGCACGCACTTTCTCGCCCGTACTTTCACAAAAATTACGCGAAAAGTACTTGTATTTTCGAAAAATTGTACGTAGCCGATTTCATTATGATAAAAATCTCTATCTTCATAATTATAGTTGTAGGAAGAAACCGAACAAAATTTTAATTTTGGCAATTTTCGAAAAATCAGAGTTTTTAACGAGCATGAGACTTGCACCATTCTCTTGACATTCTCAAACTATCCATGAACAAAATTAAATCAAATACGGTGGAGCAATTTTTTTTGAAAATTTGAAAAATGTCCCAGGGTCTTTATGTTCACCCCATAAAATTAAAACATCGATTTTAAATTCAAGGGGCCGCAAGATGTACTAGATCTATTGGGGAATATCAGTTTTGATGAAAATCAACTGAATGGTTTAGCCGCTAGCGTTGTTCACAGACGGACAGACACACATATGTTTTGCTTCCATTCGATTTTTCGGTATCAAGGAAACAAACACCAATTTTGGCTACCACGTATTAGAGGATTTTTTTCTCAATTTAGCCGCTGGATTTGTCCACTTTTTCGTTACCAGGGCCGTGTAATGAGATTTTTCAGCCCCAAATTTGCCGTTTTTTCGCGCAGTATTACATAACTTTTTCTCAGGAAGCCTACGCTCTCACATAAATTTTTCTCGACTGCATAAGCGGTAACGAGAAAGTGAAAATAGATCAAGTTTAGATTTAAGAATTGTTTCTTGTAAATTCAGAAATTCAAAATCATCCTACTTGTTTCTTTGCGTTGTGCATGGTACGACCTGGGATCACTCATGGTTCCATTCCCCCTCCCCCTTTCAGAGCAGCCGGGCAAATTGCTGAACTACACGTGGAAGTCAGTTGCGGAGCGACCGAGCAATAAGTTTTAGTTGTAGCCCTTGAGGCCCTGCAAGTTGGACATCCCTGGTCTATAAGGTCAAATTCACCTAGGAGGAAAATGAACAGCACTGGGAATAGTGATACTAATGCCAAGAAGTTAAAACAAACAAGTTTAACATCTGGTTTTTTCAATACGCAGGTAAAAGGAAAAGATCAAATAAAATTGTATGATATTTTTATAGCTCGACCAAGATGAGAATGATGTTTACAGGAGCGCGCCACCGTCTGTGTTTACTGCCGAAACGACAGAGACAGATAAGGATACTCAATTCAAAATTAAAATGGGACCGTGCCAAACTATTGCGAAAAAAAGCGCGATTTATTTCATTGCAAATCTAGTATGTTCTATTATGGAATGATTCTTGAGATTAGGTCATTGATATAAAAAACTTTTCAATCTGCCAACGTTTCGGCCTTTATTCAGCCTTCATCAGGGCTACAAACAGACGGATTATTTACCATATAGATACACATTACGTACCAAGATTATTTCACAATTTGACAGATACATACAATATATAAAGATTGTGTTATTACATACCACATATTTTCAGCATTTTCGGTTCCACAACAATCCACCCGCCATCCTCTTTACTCACTTACAGCCTCTACCACACACATTCCTTCCGCCGCGCCATATTACGCACACCACCCTCACACCTCATCCTTGCAAGTCTCCTCCCTCTTACATTATGTATGTATCTAGTATGTTCCCAATTAATATTTTAACTATATTTGGACATGTCTGCGCCTCATATTGGAAGAAATAAAAGTATACTTTTCTCTGCAAAGCTACTCGAAATTTTGAAATTTCTTCTTTCGATGAGCAGTAACATTCATATAAATCGTTTATTTTAACTTAAGTAGTTTCTCATATACCAAATTAGATTATCTTTTAAAGAAGACGTAATTACCACCATTATGAAGAATATTGTAGATACTGATGACAGTAAAGTTAATGTTTTGGTACTTTATTGCATACCTAACAAAAACGTCTAAAGCCTAAGGAAAACGTCTAAAGCCTATTCAATATAAATAGAAATTTTTATAATATTGTTGTTCAAGAACGGTGAAAAGTAAAAAAAGCAACTTAAAGGGACAAAAATAAATCGGTAAGTGCAAATATTTCATGATATGTCTCTGAAGTTATATTTTATCAGCTGATTCACAACCTCTATGAAAGAGGCCGTGGTGATTCCGTAGAAGCAGTTTTTGAACTTGCTTCACCCTCCTGGCGACTTTTGTTTGCAAAACTGACTGTACAGACCCGTGGTTTACACTGTTAGTTCCTCGACGCGCCGCAAACGCATCCTTCATTCTTCACTAGTCGAGTTTTACAAAACTTATTGTTTATGGAATGAGATCCTTATTAATTATAAGGAGAAATAATAATGATACAATGTCTGGAAAAATAGCATTTGTTGAAAGGAAACGTGTCCAACTGTATATCAAAACCAAGTTTTGAGAAATAAATTGTGACTGTAGGTCACTATTGGTTGTATTTTGCATATTTAAAAGTATTTTAAAATACTATTTTTTATTTGGTATCTAAAATACGTTAGAGGAAGTATTTTGTATCTGAAATTCTTTTTTCAAGTATTTTGCCCAACTGGTATCTAGGGACTCTATCAAATATCACTAACAAAAGTAAAGCATTTATTTCAGTATTAGAATTCCCCTGCCGCTAATTCATTAAGTACAATATTGAGAATGTTCACTTTTTTCTCCTACATTATTTAGCATTGGGTTAAATTTTAATAACATAAAATTATTTAAAATACGTTGATTTTAAGCATTTATGGGTTGGTTTCGCGGCGAGTGTGTGAATCCCCCAGTAGCATTGTGTTCTGCAAAGATCAAACAGGATCTGATCAGTGTAATTTCATTTGTAAGTTGACTGAATAGCGTATTCGTGTGTAGATTACAAGTGAAATATCGTTGACCTGCAACTGCATGTCGCTGTGTCTCATTGACAATGAGCACTCTGAAACAATTAAAACTCATTTACGTAATTCTTAGTCAAATAACAGACCCTTCAACTTCGTCACTATTTAATAGAAAAGAAACTTTCGTGTAAGTGTTCGCGAGATGCTATGTTTAAAGAAAGAGTTGACTATTTTGTGAAGAAAACCAGACATTTAGAATTGATTTACAAAACACTGTCAAACAATTCAGAAGGCTGCAAACGTTTGAAAACAAGGAGTATACATCAATAAAATAAGCAGTTCCATTTACAATTTTTTTTCAATTCTGCTATAGGTTTATTCTTGATCTGAGTATTGTTGCATGATTGAAATAATAATAATAATAATAATTATTATTATTATTATTTTATTTTATTTTTATTATTATTATAATTATTATTATTATTATTATTATTATTATTATTATTATTATTATTATTATTATTTTCCCATTACATCACGACTTAAGATGTTATGTGTCGGCTGAATATAAAATCTACTCCAGGTTGCAACCAGCTACCTAAGGAGCAGATTCGGTGACTATCAGTGCCTCTACAATACTTTACGCAAAATGTGGGCTGTTCCAAATAAAGCGATTTCTTGCACTTCCCAGTCTTTTGAATTACCTAGGAGTTTAGACAAGTTCTTACACAAATTTTGCGGAACAAATCCCAGAGCTCCGATAACTATCGGTAAGATCTGTGCTTTTACGCCCCACATTCGGCTGATCTCGATTTCCAAACTCTTTCTTCTTCTTCTTCTTCTTCTTCTTCTTCTTCTTCTTCTTCTTCTTCTTATTATTATTATTATTATTATTATTATTATTATTATTATTTTCCATTACATCACGACTAAAGATCTTATGAGTCGGCTGAATATAAAATCTACTCCAGGTTCCAACCAGCTACCTAAGGAGCAGATCCGGTGACTATCAGTGCCTCTACAATACTTTACGCAAAATGTGGGCTGTTCCAAATAAAGCAATTTCTTGCACTTCCCAGTCTTTTGAATTACCGGGGAGTTTAGACAAGTTCTTACTCAAATTTTGCGGAACAAATCCCAGAGCTCCGATAACTATCGGGACGACCTGTGCTTTTACGCCCCACATTCGGCTGATCTCGATTTCCAAACTCTTGTATTTAAGACGTTTCTCTGCCTCCTTGGTAACAACGTTTTGATCGCAAGGTACAGCAACATCGATAAGTAAACACGATTTTTTCGCCAAATCCCGGATAACTATATCCGGTTTGTTTGCCGCTATCGTGCGATCAGTTTGAATTTGTTGGTCGTACAATATCGTACACAATCCAACAGACGTCACCGGTTTTGGTGAGTGTTCGTACCACTTGGCGCATGTGTTTGGAACGTCGAGGGCGGTGCAGATCTGCCAGTGGAGGTAGCTACACACCCTGTCTTGTCTTTTCAGGTATTCGGTCTTTGCCAGGATTGGACAAGCTGAGACAATATGATCAATGGTTTCTACTTGCTCCAAGCAAATGCGGCATTTATCATCTTGGGAAATTTTGAGAACCGCTTTATCATAATGTCGTGTTCTCAAGGCCTGATCTTGGGCAGCTATAACAAGTGCTTCCGATTCTGGTTTCATTCTTCCCCTTTTAAGCCACATAAATGATTGATCTTTATTGATCTGAACCTTGTCCATTCTTTTTAGATATTGTCCGTGGAGTGGTTTGTCACTCCACGATTTCTTTAACATTTTTTGTGTCTCACACTTCATGTTTAGCAGCATCAGAATTTCAGTGTCTGTGTTATTCGACGTGTCTTGCCTAGTTTTCTTCGCAATGCTTCTTGCTACACTAACAATGCCTCTGTTTCCCATTCTTCGGTCAGATTTCATGACCTGCCTCATTAGAGGGTCGTCTTGATGGCTGACTACATACTTCCCCAACCCGACTATTGCGTTGTGCCAGGAGGCCTCAATTTGTCTGAGGCCTCTTCCTCCTTCCTTACGTGACACATAAAGTCTATGTATATCAGCTCGAGGGTGGGAAACATGATGCATTGTTAGCAGTTTTCTGGTTTTTCGATCCATGGTGCGAATTTCTTGCTCAGTCCAGTCCACTAGTCCAAAACTGTATTCGGCTACAGGTACCGCCAAACTACCTATTGCAGATATTTTATTCCTGGAATTCAGAGCGGACTGCAGGACCAGTCTCACTCTCCTATAATACTCCCTACGAATTCTCTCTTTCATTCTGTCATTCGAGATGGTCTCACATTCTTCAATGCCCAGATATTTGTAAGTTTTACCTGGCTCAAGATCTTGAATCACAGTGTGCGTATCAATTTCAATGTTCTCAGACGTTGTGAGTTTCCCTCTTTTTAAATTGATTTTTGCACACTTGTCAAGACCAAACGTCATGCAGATGTCATTGCTAAAGTCATTCGCGACTGACAGCATTTGGGAGAGAATCGCTTCATTCTTAGCAAACACTTTCGGATCATCCATGTAAAACAAATGTGATACTGGCCTTTCATCACCATGGAGCTTGTAACCAAAGTCAGCTTGCGACAACTGTCTCGATAGTGGGATCAAACTAATGCAAAACAGCAGAGGGGATAGTGAATCTCCTTGAAAAATACCCCTGTTAATCTGAATACTTCTGGTTTCTACTGCTTCCTTTCCGCTGTGTATTAGTAACCTGGTACTCCACGACTTCATACTAGCCTTGCAAAATTCAATAAGTCTAGGATGAAATCGATAGATCTCCAGGGTCTTCAAAATCCAATCGTGTGGTACACTATCAAAGGCCTTTTGGTAGTCAATCCAAGCCATGCTCAAATTACGTTTGCGTTACTTTACATCATTCAAGATGACTTTATTCAGTAGCAAGATTTCCTTACAGCCATAAGAGCCTTTACGACATCCTTTCTGTTCAGCTGGCATTAGATGATTCTTCTCTAGATGTCTGTACATTTTGTCAGCTATGGCTGAAGTTATAACTTTGTACAGTACTGGCAGACAAGTAATTGGCCTGTAGTTCTTCGCCAAAGAGCTGTCTCCCGCTTTGGGTAGCAAATATGTGATGCCGCGTGTGAGCCATTCCGGGATTTCCTTTGGGTTTTCAAAAATTTTATTAACAGCCTTTGCTAGATGAGAATGTATTGCTGTTAATTTCTTAATCCAATAAATCTGGATCTTATCAATCCCGGGGGACTTCCAGTTTCCCATGTTCCTAATTGCTTGGAAGAGGTCCTCTTCCGAGAATTGGTGAACATCTTCTACTGTTTCTACAAGTTCATCAGCAGCATTAACTTCAGATTGAAGCCAAGATGCGTCTTTGTTGTAGGATCTGCTCTCCTCCCAGATTCCTGCCCAAAACGCTTCGACGTCATCTTTTGAAGGAGTAACAGCTTTGCCATTCAGTTTTTGAGTCAGATTGCGATAGAATCTCTTCGCGTCTGTTTCAAACAACCGGTTCTGTACACGGAAATCTATTCTACGTTTGTAACGTCTAATTCTTTGAGCCCATGCTTGAATTTTCTCTTTTATCTTCTCAACTACCATTAGCCTGCTTGTGTCATTTTCAATATGGTATTTTTGTTCAACATTAAATATTTTTCGTTGAACTTTAGATGTGTGAGTTGATTTAGAAGATGCCGCCTCAGCTAAGAGTGATATTTCGCGTCGGGTGTCGGCTATCCGTTTCATAATTCTGTTCATCCACGGGGGTACAGAGCTGTTTACTCTGTTTTGCTGTCGGCCGTCGGTGTTCTTGGCTGGCCCCAAAATTATCTGAGATACTAGATATCCAGTTGCATATATGATGTGATTGATTTCAGTAATATCTAGATCTCTGCCTGGGGTCTCCACCACCTCATTTAAGACAGAATTCACTGTTTCTATCACTCTTTTAGCTTTGGCAGTTTCGTATATTCTCCTCAACGGTTCGCGAGATTCAAGCGGAAGTTGACTAACTCTTTCTATCTCGCGCCGAAGGAGATTTCGCATTATGTCCTTATCGTGTAATTCATTGCCAGATGAATTTTCACCACTGACGTGTGTTTCACTGGAAAGAGGTGAACCTTCCACAGGATCATTATTTTCAAGTTCTACATGTTCGTCATGTGGATTGCTCGAACGAAGTACATACTCCGCATTTCTCTCAATGTCAGCAAGTTGTTCTGCTGTGAATTTTCCACTGCTGAGTATGTATCGTCGTTGACTGGCAAGCTTCTTTGAGTCTAGGGTAGGTCTCATATCTGGGTTCCGCTCTCTCCATACCTTGAAAACTTCTATTTCAGAGCCTCCATTTTTCGCTTTTGCATAGTAAAAGCACCACAATCACCTCCTTTAATTCATCCCGGGTCCATCTCTGACGATGGCTTCGAGCTACTGCCGGCTCTGGGTCCCTGGGACTAACATCCGTGGGATAGCCAGACGCCGACAAGGTGACATTAGCTCGGTTTCTGAGCAGGTATGGGACATTGGTAGAACAAGGCACGTTAAGATTCATTACATTGCTTGTTCTATCCATTTTGCTCATTGGTTTGAATTGAAGATTCGCAGGACGCAAGTTCGAGTTCACAGATCACACTTAACCCTCGGGTTGTTTCCTGCCATCCGTTACTGCGACCCACAGTGGCCTCGGGGCATCCCCCCGCAGGGCCCAGCAAGGGGTCCCTCCGATCGCCAGTCGGCATTACTAAACCCTACGGGATTTTCACTGACTGCTGAAGGCAGCCTCCTTCGCTGGATTATTATTATTATTATTATTATTATTATTATTATTATTATTATTATTATTATTAAGCATGTGTTTTTACAATATGTTCGTGACTCAGCTTATCCAAAAATTAACCTCACGCTTCGCCACTGGTCTTCCTACAACTAAAGTATTGAAGGTAGAGAGGTACTTCTTAAGAAGAGAAAATTATGTGTAATTCTACGGGAAAAGCAGCGAATTTTCGGCAGAAAAACTCTTACTGCCGGGCGCTATTAACAAAAAAGTGAATAAATCCAGTTGTCAAATTCAGAAACAAATCCTACGTTGTGTAAATAGAATCCATTTTTGTGAGTACTTGATACCGAAAAATGAATGGACGGCTGTCTGACTGTGAACAATTTTCTCACGATTTTCTCAAAAAAATTGATATTCACCAAACGAACTGGGTTATGTCGAAGCCCCTAGAATTTTAAACGTATTATTTAATTTTGGGGGTTACTTTACATGAAGCCCTTGGGACATTTTCAAAATTTTCAGAAAAATAGCTCCAACGTTTTTGATTAAATTTTGTAGTTAGATAGTGTGAAGGACTGTTAAGAGAATGGTGCAGGTCTTATTTTTCGTGGAAAAATGATTTTTTCGAAAATTCCCTTAAACTTTTCCTAAACCGTTTACACACCGCAAAAAGTCATAGCCCGGCTGCATCCCGATCCGTTTTCCTCCGTAGTATAAGGATTGATTTTTACATTTACCGTGGTCTGCTTGGTATTATATTGACCGATTACAATTGATGTACTTTTTGAAGAATCATTGGCATGTTCTTTTAGAGCACTGGCAACGTTGAAATCCACCTCCTAAAGGTTTGCAGAAACAAAACTTGGAACCTATCACGGACATCATCTTGCCTCGCTGACTTAACAAACACAATTCCAAAGATTCTGCCCAGTTCAGGGGTCGTCCATGAATTACGTAGTAACACTAAAGAAGGGGTAGGGGGTTAGAAGCAGCGTTACACTGCTTGGTGTAGGGGAACGGGATATTAGTTTAATGTTACGTAACATTGATATTTATTTTTTACATTTTTCAGCATTACCTGAAAAAGATCCTTTTTTGGAGACTTGTCCTAAAACATTAATATATTAAGTAATTAATTTAAAAACCAATATAAATTAAAGTTATAACATGTAAATTATACCAATGGAGATTTTTTTATTGAATAAGTCAGATTGCGAAGAAAATATTGAAAATTGATATGTAGTTTATTCTAACATCCGTTTAAATTGGTGCTATACTATACTTAATACTATACTTTGTGCGCCAAGAACGAAAAACCCAAGTATAGCCCATGACGACGTGTGCATGGGTTGTCGGAAGTGCATTCCCAAGGGGCGGTTTGTCGCAAGCGTTACGTGATTATTTAGGGGTGTTGAAGCGCGCGTAACGAGTGCGTTACAGAGGGGGAGGGGTATTCAAAATACTCCAATTTTGCGTTACGGACGGCCCCTGGCCAGAGTTTTCACTGGACTGGTGCGAAGCGCTACTTATGAATGCGACTCTTTCCAAGAGACTGGAAGAACGAAGGAGGACGCAATCGAGCTGTGCCTCCACAGGTGGAGCAGGGGAGCAGGGTGACGGGAAAGCGATGCCCGCGCACGCCCGCGCCGGCGCTCGACGTGTGTTTGTTTCCCCAGAATCGCCCGCCGCTATTCCGGAGCCGAGGCCGCGCGTGACGTCATCAGGCCGCGCGGCGCCACCACCCAGTGCCCTCTAGAATACAAAGCCATCTTGCCAATGACGTCACGACGAATAGGCCCAACAGCCCCGCCATGGGCCTACGATCTATGCTGAACTTGAACTTAATAACAACAGCATTTCACAATATATTTCTCCCTGGCAGTTCATTTTCCACCAATAGATTTGGGTAACGAAAATTAAAGGATTCATATTTTTAGAAATATGTTGCTTTTATTTCAGGACAATGTTTCTTTGAAAGAAAAAAAAGTATAATTTTTCCTACAACTATCAACAAAATTAAAATCAGAAGTTAATAAAAGTACACTTTGATTAATTTTAGAAATAGTGATTTATTTTGAAGAAAAGCATGTCACAATTTACATATATTACTCAATAGATAGTTTGTGTAACACAATAAGAGCTACTAGTTTCTCAATACATATGCATACATATTCCTACATTAATACACACAATCATTATTTTTACAGAATAGGAGATTTAAAATATTTTGGGAAAGCAAAGTACAAAAGCAGAATCATGCTACAGGCTAGATTTCGAGTTGAGATATCACGTAACAATTATGTAAATATTAAAACACATAAGACATCCCACATAACGTAATATTTGAAGCTCTGAACGAAGAACTTGATAAGGAAAATTAATTTAAATACCGAATGAGGAGATCCTGCTAGCAAGTAGATTAATGTTGAATAACAAATTCTTCAAGTTCAATGATTCTTGTTACAAACCAAAACAGGGGACCCATGAGTTATCTCTTTTCTGAATCGGTTAAGCAGCAGACACAGTCATCTTAAGTCAAAATGAAGTAATATTTTGTGCTAAATATGTGGATGAGACGATATTAATTGTTGATGAGGCAAATATTGAATTCATTTTTCAACAATTCAATAACTATCACCACAACTATTACTATCGCTATCACTGTCACCAACGTTTGCAAGTTTAAAACATTTTTTTAAATACCTATCCTTGAGTTATTGTTGGGTATGAAAGTTTTCTCTCTACAAATAGCTTTGATCCACGCACTCCTTGGCTCTTTCTCATTGGGAAAGCTGAACACACTAACAGCACGGCCGTTTCGGTAGTTGCCTTTACAATTGGGTACACAATACTTGAAAGGCATTATTGTGATGAGCTGTAAATGAAACAATGAGGGTATGAATAGTTACGAATTTTTTAACATACAGTCTAATCACTTAACTCCTAAACACTGTATGATCAATATGCACAATAACCTAGAAGCCTCGTAACACATTTTTTCAAATTGAAGCACGAATATATCATTTGCTTATATTTGTCTTAATTTTAGATCTAAGACGTAAAGTTAACTTAATCAGAAACTACTGTTAATAAATTGTACTTACCAAGTTCGAATTTCTGTAAATAAAAATAATCAAATTGCTGAAAAATCACAACCAACACAACATAGCAACATGCATAACACACGGAGTATCCGTCCGGAAAGTCTCTTCGTGGGCCTTCTCGTGCTTACGTCACAAAATCGTCGCCAGGTTTTGTATTCCAAAGGGCACTGCACCA
The DNA here is from genome assembly GCA_031308135.1 of Acheta domesticus. Lineage (NCBI taxonomy): Eukaryota > Metazoa > Arthropoda > Insecta > Orthoptera > Gryllidae > Acheta > Acheta domesticus. The sequence continues at coordinate 17,016 of JAHLJT010006964.1, forward strand.
CCTCCGGCGGAAGACCACGGCTCCCGATCGCCAGAACTGCGCTGCAGCGCGGTGCCGCTCAAGCGCTGCTGCGCCGCTGAACACATTCTAATAAAATTGTATACAAGAAAAAGAGTCATACAATCATAAAACAAGCCCAGGTTAGCCAATCACCGCGAGCTACTAGTAACTAAACTTCGGGATCGACGTTTCGGCGTTCACTGCTTTAGAGTGTGTAAATAAGTATGCAGGGCGTTAATTTGACACATAAGGTACGAGGCCATTGTTCGAAAAATGCCTTGAAAGTTTCCTTCATTAGCTGCATGATGTCGGTGAAGCTCAGTTTGTCGCCGATGCTTTCCAAACTGCATACCTCATCACCAGAGCAGTCTCCCTTAGAGAGATCATGATGGAGAGTGTTCTTCGATTCATTGAGCGTGACTTCTGAATAACCGTCAGGTGGGACGCGGTTGTCCAATCCGGAGCTTCGGGCGACTTTTTCTTTTGGTATTCAAGCTCCCTATTGGATAACCGCGCACGGCCGTTGCTGTCGGGAGGGTCCGGCGCTCGCTACTTGGGGCCGCCAGTTGTGGCTCGACCACACGCACACTGAGCGACAGTCGCTGGCTTGGAGGGATGCGACCATCGATGTCCATGTTCTCATAAAATTATCGATGTATTTAACATTGGTGTTTCGTGATTGGTGTTTTTATGTCGTCAATATTCTTTTAATGAAAAAAGTCCATATTAACAAAATTCTGTGTACCTATAAAGTTGAGAGTTCTGAACAAAGTGACCAAGGATAAGAAAAGTAAACTCAAGTTTTAGTCAAAAGATAATCTTACATTATTTTTAAATTATCGTTTCAGATGAATGAAAAAAAAAGTTAATTGCCCTGTTTTTGTTATTAACACCCTCTCCCGCGTGAACTTCGTTACTAATCCAGTTTTTAAAATCTCGATAGTTATGATTCCATGTTTTATTAAAATAGATGTCCTGATTTTAAGCATCGAAGGTTAGGAACGCGTATCTTATGTGTGCGATGTTTTTCCAGCCACGCTGCACTACCTTCAATGGACAAGTGTGCCACGGAGGCAATCAATGCCCAAGCTCTTATCGCCGGTATCAAAGCACGTCCTGCTATCTGGGGATTGCGATCAGGTGTATTTAGTATCAGGGGGCAAGAAAACTGAAGCATGGATGAATTATGATACACATTCACCCTAAACTATGCAGAAAAAAGAATACTGCGTAAAGAATATGTGTATTATTCATATACTTCCATTTATTTTGAGTTTATAATATGTATTGCATTTATTAAATGATCTAAATTGGCTGATCACAGAGAGAAAGAAGTGGTGCCAACTTGCGGCGTCAAGTGGCCCCGCTGATCTGTATAACAAATTATTATATACAGATCAGTGAGTGGCCCTGACTAATCGCTAATAGTGGCCAACGACTTTTGGCCGCCACCAATGGCAGAATGCGGAGCAGCTCCTCGTCTCCTCTGTATGCCGATTTAAAAGTAATGGCACTTCAAGGCCACGCGCTGGAAGGAAACGGATTTGAAATGGAAGAAACCTTGAATACCTGGAAGAAACGGAGAAAGAATTTGTATCATCCCATCTGGAGCTTCGTTACGACTTACATTTTTTTGGTATTGGAGGTCTCGATTAGGTAACCTCTCCTTCCAGCTCGTGCCTCGAAGTGCCACTATGTTTAAATCGGAATATAACACTGATGGTGCACCTAAGGGGAGGAGGGGAATGGGCTTCAGTCCCTCCCAGACGCCAATGGTGCATATTCAAATATAAAGCTTTTACTCATTCTACGCACACGAACGTATCTAGAATGTTGCAATACTCAACATATGTTTCTCATGTAAAAACTTGTAATACGTTGGTGTCACATCACCTGTCAAAATTGAAAGGTTCAGAGCAATAGTGGTCTTATCCACATTTAAGGAAACGGAGAAAAATCAAGTTAAAGTTTCGTAGTCTGGTAAGAAAGCATTCTGGAGAGAGAGAAAGAATAGCGGCTGCATTCTTAACTTTACAGAGGAAACCGATCAAACCAACAATGTACAAAGGTCGTTCACCTTCTTGGCTGGTGTCAATAACCCATTTTCGAGGGTTAGAACTCTATTGCGCTCAGCTCTTCAATTTTCATGTGTAGGCCCGGATGTTTATGACATGTTATATTTTTTTCTTTGCGTTATTTCCATGGAAAATGTAAGATAAAAAGCATTATTTTATCTACAATGACTACAATTATGCAATTTTCATGTATTTTATAGTCATATTTTGGCTTTTTTACCCTTTGGCCATTTTCCATTAATTTTTCATATTATGGACATATTTCTTCATGAATTTTCGTATTTTTTGTTATCTTTTTATCTTTTTATTCCATTTTCGCATACATGCTTGCAGTCGTCTCAAAGAGATATATCTTCTAATTATTATCTAATTTATTCCAATATTTGTTATTTAATCGTCTGTCTTTCTATATATGTATGTGTGTGTGTTTATGTGTGTGAATTAGGACGGTCAGCTATATAAATGGGGAAATAGAAACCGAAGATGCAAAGGAAGTATTAGTTTAGTTTTGTCAGGATTTGTGTCAAGGTCAAGCGCTTCTATAAAATGTATTTAATAACTTTAGCAAGTAGAATTATCTTCTCTGGGTGCCAAAAAAGAAGGTGTGAATTTAGTAGATTTTAAAAGTATATTTGCAATATAATGGTTATTTCACGAGCGGAAAGATTTTGAAGGTTTTGAAGATGCAACCAAAAAATGATTATCATATTTATGGTAATGTGGTATTTTTTAGGTCATAAATGCAACCTATAAGTCCCTAATTTCATAACTTTGTTACCTTTTTTAGGTGCCTAAATCATCACTTTTCTGTGCCTGAAATTCCGAGGTCTAGTCATAAACATCCGGGCCTTCATCAAGTGCAAGCGTTGCCATTGCCGCATTTCCCGGCTATTGGTCTCCAAGCTCGCGTGTCAAGTACATGGACGAAAGTGGTCGATTTTTGTCTGAAAAAAGTCTAGATGAGTTCTTTATTTTGTCGCGCGATATCGCTGAAAGCAGGGATACCACTGGTGACTTAATAAGTAAATTACCATAGTATGAAGTTATTATTATGATAGTATAAAATTACCATATGAAGTATGTTCGGGCGTCCTCTTGGTATACTCTCTTCGTTCATTAAAGCCACTTATCTCGATTTCATCCAAAGTATCAGATTCAAATATTTACAGTCCAAATACGATAATTTTTTTAAAAATTATCATTCGAGTAGTCTGTAATCCCTTTTCTAATATTACAATGAAATGAACATACGCAATAGGATACGCAAGATAATTAAAGAGGTCAGTTTTCCCCCAAATTACAAGAAACTTATCATCCGGGGACCAAACGAACATATTTTGTGTTACTTACACTACACAATTTCCTAGTTCTAAGGGTGAAAGTCATGAAGACTGATTTATTGAAGTTTAATAAAGCATTTGTGTCATTTTTGTGGAATACATGTTGTTACCAATAAAATTATATTTTGTGTTATTTTACATATTTTTAATTTTATTCATTTTGTATATAATTCCCTTTCTATTTCCAAATCTGTACATTTCCTCTCTTTTGCAGATCAATAAAATTCATATTAAGTTTTTTGTGGAACGAATCTCCTGTAATCAGAAAGAAAAGTAGTTGGATAAAAGAGGTGTGGTAATAGGTAACACGTTCAAAAATGCCAAAACGAGGAACAAACGTACAAGTTCGGCTAAATACGAAACGAAACTGGCGATATCAAATCGCTTCCCGAACAATGCGCATTTTTATTTGGTTATTTCCACCCGACTGAGATAAAAAACTCAATTTTTTTTACCACTTTTCATTTATGGTATATAAACGTCTTGGAATAATGTTCATATCGTCTCCAGCAAAAATCCAGCATTTTGAAAAAGGTCAAGTTTAATTAGTGTTATAAAGAGAAAATATTGAATGGAATTTAGAATGTAACAATATGTAATCCTGCGAATATTTACTTAAGAATAATTAAACATACAGTTATCGGATTATCTTTGGGTAAAAGAACATTTAAAAATGCAATATGTTACTATTATTTACCTTCAATAATATTTGTAAAATATTAAATATTAGGTAATTCAAAATAATTGCAGAAATATCTAAATATAAGTTGCTACGCCATAGTCCAATTGGCTTTCAGGCGACAAAGTTTCGTGCAGTGTAGCGAAAGCATTGTAATGTGGGGGAAAACAGCGATTTTTCGACAGAAAACCTTTTATTACCAGGCCCTGGTACCCAAAAAGTTTATAAATCTTGTTGCTGTACGTAATAAATTACTTCTACAAATCGTGTAGTCAGAAACCACTTTTGGTGCGTCCTTGATACCGACAAATATAATTACTTCAAATTGGGTGTTAGTCTGAGAATATCATTCGCTCTAAGTCGCATCACTCTAAGTAGGATTTTCTCCAAAATTGATGTTCCCTGATCTATCTGATTGATGTCGCGTCCCCTTGAATTTGAAAAGGATATTTTGATTTACTGCATCCAGCCTAAAAAATTCCAAAATTGTTTTAAAAATGGCTGCAATTTCTGTTACTTCTTCCTACAATACTGAACTTCTTACAATATATGTTTATAAATTAGTGGTGTTACAGAATGGCACTGAATTTCCCGTATTCGTTTTCTATTTCCTTGGGTCTACAGATGCATTCCGTAGCTTTGCGACCCAGAGAAACCCGCGAGATTAAAATAAAAGGAATTTGTAGATTGAAGATTATGGAAAAGATACTGAAAATCTCGAGGATTTACAACATTCTCAAACAAAACTGTACATAAAAATCAAGCCTGGGGTCCAAATTCTCTCTCATACTACGGGGTACCTAATTGTTAACATTAATTATTGTTTCAGAACGAACTATTTCTTTATATTATATACTATGGTATAAAATAGTATTGTCCTAAAATGTGAAAACTGTCTTTTCCAAAAATATTATCTATACTTCGGTTTTAATTTCTTGGCGCACGGGGGGGTGTCATCAAAATGGAATCTGGTTCGAGTCGAAGCTTTGAGATTTTGAAAAAGATTCTATAAAATTTGGGGGTACTATACATGAAGCTCCCCGGACATTTTCACAAGTTTCTGAAAAACGGCTCCAAATTTTTTCTTTAAATTTCTTGTAAGTACAGAGTAAAGTACACTTATTAAGATGGCATAGGTCCGATTTTCATGGTTAACTCTGAATTTTCGAAAATTGTAAAACTTTGATTTTTATTAGGCGTCTTCCTCCAACTACAAAATTGCAGATAGATATTTTTCCTTCCAATAAATATGTCTTTGATAGTGAGATTCTTCTTAAGGGTCATGTACATTTTTTTGAAAATATCAGTACTTTTCCCGCAATATTGCGTGTAATATGTGCAATTTAAAAAAAATACAAAACAAGCTTTTTCGAAAACAGCTCGAAATGTTTTCTTTAAACTTTTGGTAGGGATAGTGCTAAATGTACCCTATGAGATGACATAAACTCCATATCGCTCTATTCTTTTGTTTTATCTAAAATTGCAAAAATGTTTTTGAATTGTCTCTCACGTCGGTAATATTTACACTAGTGGCGATTTGTTTACATTATTATATTTACGAGTTCAAGTGCTTTAAATAATGTCAAGAAAAGTTTCACGAAAACTTAACATTTTCTCTGAAAACTAGCTCAAAATTCCACATTTTTAGAAATGCTCAAACGCCATGATCTCATAAATGGCTACAATTTTTTTCTTCAAAGTTTTGAAACGGATAGTGCTAATTGCACTCTTTAATATGACGTGAAGTTCATTTTGGGATACTTTTTTGTTTTTTCAAAAATTACACAAATGTAATTTTTTTGGAAGGTCTCTCACATCTTTGATATGCACATTAACAGCAATTTGTAAACACTATTGTATTTGTGAGTGAATTTGTTTCAAATGAAGTTTTTTGAAAACTTAAAAAAATTCTGTGAAAATGAGCTTCAAAGTTCGCGTTTTGAGTAGCGCTTAAACGTCATTTTCGTAAAAACGGCTACAAATGTTTTAAAGAAAATTGCCATTTAGGACGAGATTTTGTGTTCTTTAATATTCTAAAATTAATATTTCCGTTGTACTATTATGAAACCGAAAACTTAAGAAAATGTCGAAAAATTTAATTTGGGCGGCGATAGAAGGCAGCTGGCACGAGTATGTGGCAATTCCGAATAGCTAGCCCAGACCGAAGAAAATAGAAAACTAATACAGGACAGTCTGTGCCATTCTGTAGCACCACTAGTTATAACAGATTTGATGGAGTTAATGAGTTTTTCCTGATAGTGTTGGAGTTAATGCGTTTTACCTGAAATTACTGTTATTTTAGTGATTTTTATCAATTATTATGTTGATTAGGTGAACGTTTTTCACTGATATTGCTGTATATAATGAAAGAAAATGAAAAACCATTGCGAAGTATGGTGAAAACTCTATTTTTTTCAAACATGAAGTTAACGAGTTTACCTAATAGCCACATTATAAAAAGATTCTATCACGCAAATTTCAAAATATATGAAAATAGTTAGTATTTGAAATAAACAAAATCCTATGCTAATTTCCACATTGTCACTCCGGTTATATTACTAGAAAAGTTTATGAGCATGCTTTTTATCCGGCAAGAACAAGTTAAAAATGGAATATGCATATTCGTGCAATGATACACAGACATTCAAATGGTTCATTGGTATTCTCCACAGCATTCGGAGCGAATGACAATGATATGAGTTTTCCATACAACCACTCCAAGGCTCGTTGTACAAGTGACACAACACTGGTGAGCAGCCCTTGGTTTGTCCTGATCACATAGACGACAGCCAAAGTATAAAGAATACGGAATTTTCTAATTTCATTTATTTTTATCCTTTGAAATTTGGGTGTAAATCTTTCACATACGTAACAGAAGTTATCGGGTTGACTCGCACGCTTCCGATGTGAAATGTCGATTTGCATTTTATCAAACCGATTCAATTCTACAGATCATTTGGCGTATTTAACTTGATAAAAACACAGAACTGTAATGTATTAATATATGTGACACACGAACTTCACGCACACTGCGGGTCCATATGACATCGACAGACTCAGAATCTGCCACCCCTAAGATGCTTGCGTTAAGGTAAGAGGTTAAAATAATTATTTTTCGGTGACTGATACGCAGTAGGAAATTTGATGGTGCACATGGCTTGTTTTCAAAACATCCACTAAGACCTACTCGTAATTGCGCGCGACTACCAGACGCGAGAGTAAAGACGGCAATGCTGTGATTACAGACGGTAAACTAGTGGTGCTTCCAACGCACATACTTTCTCGCATTCTTCCTAAATGCTCAATATTACACTACTACATAAAACAGCATTTTTTTCCGCTCTGAGACGCGATCCCAAATCCAATGATTTAACTTGCTAGCATTCACGCCACTACGCCACATAAGCGCGCATTGGGGTAAAGGCATAAACAAGTAAATGTCCGATTGTCCGTGTAAAAACCACAAATAATTCAGGACACAGTATAAAAAATTCCACCGTAGAAACATTTTTTCCTTTTTCATTCATATTCAAAACGTCAGATTCAGCACGGAGTGCTATCTAAGCACATACAGTATTGAATTATTTAAAATGCTCCGCAATAACATTCACCGACATAAAACAGCGAAACTGTTTTAATCAGCAAGTTTTTTTCCAATCCGACTCGAACAAAGTTCCTTAGAGTTAACGTGCTGGCGCTGACTCCACTACGCCACACAAGCACAGTGCGCAGAAATATTGTTTTCCGACGCACGGTTACATAATTTTCTCTTTTTACGAAGTATTTGTAAGGCGGGAAAGTAATAATAATTTCGGAAACGTTAGGGATATGTAAGTTGATCTCATGGGTTCTGATTAAATTGTATTTTAATTTAATGTTGAAATACTCATAACTTTACTTGAATCGGTTCATACAGATGCACACAATACAACGATTAATTTGACACGACATACGTTTCAGACATCGAATAACAGAGTTAAATGTTTAAAAGATGCAATTTGGGAAACACAGACAATTCCTATTTAACTGCATTGATTCAGTGAGTAAAAGTACTTGAAATGGTTTTCAATAAAGTTTCTACACTCTTCAATAGTTTTTCTGCAACAATACATTCATCAAATTAAAATCCCGGTCTGGGATTCGAACCCGACATCTTCCGAAGGAAAGCTCTCAGTCTCAGAGCGCCATAACCAGCTTGGCCATTGGAGAGAGTTGCAGAGTGAAGACGTAAATCAATCAAAATGTAATTGTAGCATTGTAATCTAGCATTAGGAAACAGCGAAAAACAAATGTTTTTTGGACGACAAAGAAGTGCAGAAGTGAAGGGCTTACTCCAAATCCTATATCCGACGAACGAGATTAGAAAAATAACTACTGTGAGAAAGTCTGTTCCATTAGGGATGTGTGTAAGGTGTGATCTGCTTATAATATTGTTTTCAAAGTCCAATTGTCATTTTTGTGTAATTGTTTATAATATATAAGTGTAAATAAAATTGACTTGTTGTAGAATATTGTTTTTTATTTTATGTACAATATGTGTAATGAAGGAAATACATTTTCAGAAATGTTGACAAATAATTAACACTATATTCTATTGATCAAGAAGCATGAACCTGCTGCTACCATACTGTTATACTGCGTTCAAATAACTACAAACACCGTGGGCCTACTTATTGATCAAAACGACCTAAGTTGCTAGCAATCAAATCTAGGCCCACGAATGATTAACCCAAATCTGGTTTTACTCATGAACTTTGTCATATGAGCATTGTGCATTTGACAGCCTTCAAACCTTTTATCGTTTGACGAGACCACAATATGTTCGAAACGAGGATGGATACTTGTGATAAAACGTGATTACTTGCGCTTAAGCGGCCGATATCGGGCGTTTAACGCTGCATGAGTTTAACTTCCAGAACTGCGTTTAATGCATTTGGTGAATATCACGAGAAACTTAAATGCGATTAAACTCCAAGATAAACGAAGTTAAACACATAATCGAAGGTGATGAAACCGGCCCTTTAATGAGTGTTTTACACTTTTCAGCAAATTATTTTCCTGAGCTGTCAGGTATGTTGGTTCATCAAATTATTAGTTGTTTGTGCTGGAATTCTTTAAAGAAATGTATTTATTGAATTGAAATGAATATTTCACACCATTTTCACTTGGAATATTCTCTTTCTATGCTACACATTAAGCTGCATTGCATATTTTTGGAATACATTATAACAAAATTGTATAGCACATGTTACAAAATACTAAAAATACTGTACATATTTCAAGATTAAGTTATCCATGGTGCCTTGCTTCTTCTTCTTCTTCTGCACGCTCTCTGTCTGGAGGGGGCACCAACTGCTTATCTTCACGAACATGAGACAAAATAGTAGTAAGTTTATTGACTTCAAGTTCAGTAGGTGTCAATTGTGGTCCTTTTTAGGCGGTTTCACTTTCTTACGGCAGTTGGGAGATAATTTCAAACTCAATATAACTCCCCTGAAATACATTTACATTTAAAATTATAACAATAAATCACTGCAGTAAAATATTATAACTTAGTTCTAATAAAATCCAACTTCATAGGTATGTGCAGGGAGATCTGAAAATTCTGAAAGGGCAGACATTCGGGGAAGAATCTCTGGCAACCCCTTCTTCTTTTAGGCTGCACAGGCCTATGAAGGGATTATTTTAAGTTCCTAAACTGTGTAAACAGTCGTGTGTGTTTGTTTATGTATATATATATATATATATATATATATATATATATATATATATATATATATAGAGAGAGAGAGAGAGAGAGAGAGAGAGGGAGAGAGAGAGAGAGAGGTAAACTCCGAAACCGCGTGACCGATCTCCATGAAAGTTGGCAATTCTACGTGTTTTTTCACCCAGGTTTATATGCTGTTAATTCTGTTGTAACACCACATGGCGCTGTAGAACAAAATTGCGCTTCATTTTAATTCAGTTTCCATTCAAACTGCGCTTCACCTCGCCTTCATTGTTGCTGAGCGTTGCCAATGCCACGTAGAGAGAAGTCCTGAGCAGTGTTATGTCTGGAGGGCAATATGGCCGACTCCGTGGACCCTTTGTGGGCGGTTGTGGTTTGAATGGAACGAGGTGTTCGTTTCGCGCGCAGTTTTCAAGGCTGGTTCGCAGTATTTTGTAGCTGGTTATGTAGATGTGGTCTGTTGTCATTAGTGAGAATCATGGTTAATAAGGGTTGTGTCCGTAGGTGAGGGAATTATGATAAAAAGTGAAAAGTGTAAGTTGCTAAGATCAGTGTTTACGTTCAGATTGGAGAAGTACATTTGCGAACATGGGAAACTAAGAAGACTTCAGTGTTCTATTGTAATAACAGACTAAAAATCAGTCTTCATTTAAGACATACACGACTGTCTCGTAAAGCTACGCCTTCACAATTTGTTGCCTAATTGTCCTGCTTACTTGAATCGCTGAAACACTTGCTACGGAGAAAAGAAATTGCATTTAGAAAAGTATCTGCATGCTGCATTTGAAGATAGCGCAAAAGAAAACAATGCAATATTAAATGAAATATCTTTAGTGCTTTTGATGAACTAAGAAGCAAACTGGAGTTGCGTATTTTGGACGATTATTAATAAAGAAGACAGTATTATATTTCAACATATCGATTGTAATTATGCTCCTAAAATTATCAATTCAGTTCTGGTTGATAAGGAATTGAAACTCGGTGTTTATTATTGTAAAAAAAAGTATTAAAACTTGGAGGCACCTACAATATCAGATAGTGTTTGTAATATGTTGTCTTAGAAAAGTTAGGTTAAAGCTATGTTTCAATAAAAGCAATAGTAACAGTCCTTATGATGTGTTTGCTTCAATTTCAGACGTCTTTCGATACCACAATTTCGAATCGATACCACAAATTCAGAATTTGACAAAACTTGTTGATTTATGCAGGAAAAAATAAAATTCTTCACGAAGAAAAGAATGCATATCCGTACAGGTCAATGTTTTTTATATTGCCTTCTATGCGATTACCATATAGCCATATTTTTATAAATATTCCAAGCATTCAGGGTTCATAATATTTCGTCATCCTAGTGCAATAAGGAGGTGTTCTTTATTTGAATTGGAACCTCGAATGGAAGTAAGCAAAACAATTTTTAGGTATACAAGAAACAAATACATAAATTAAGAGATAGTGATAAATTAGTGACTCATTATGGATGAGATAAATTTAAAGACAGTGATGAATTTTAAAACAAGATACGATTGTGAGTACTAAATGTAATAATCAATTACTAGCATCAAGTGCTCCTACATTCATGATATCAACCATAATTTCAGACCTGAAAGAGATAGTGCATATTGTACCTGTAATTAAATGAGTGCACAGGACTTGAAAGGGACAGGACTTAAATGAGTGAACAGAAATATTTTGAAAAAATATGATGGATTAGAACTGGTAGGATTTCATGTACCGTGCGTTGTTAATGATAACACTATTAATAGAAAGTATATGCATTTTTTCGCCTGAAAAACAACTTAAATTTATGTACAATCTTCCAGCTCAAAAAAGTAGACCTCTTTTCTTCTTATTTGATTGTGTATTTTATGATTTATGTGCGTCTGGTAACCAGAGGCGAAGCTAACACTTTGGTTAGGCTGACGTATGGATTATCCACATTCTACTTTTCTTATATTTTCTTATACAGCAGGTCCAAGCGTCGGTTCTTCATGGTCGCAAATTTGTCAATCGCACGGTCTTTAAAAGTTTGATCACCTGCCAGCTGTTTAACATTTTTACTTTACTTTTTACGTACGTTTAGTATAGGGAAAGTTATGTAATGCTGCATCGAATTTTCGGCAGAAAAAAACTCTTGTTACAGGGCTCTGATAACGAAAAAATGGATAAATCCACTTGCTAGGTTAAGAAAAAATCTCCTAACACGTGATGCAGGCCGAATCCCTATTTTGTGGGTCCTTGATACCGAAAACCAATTGAAAGCAAAACGCCTGTTCGTCCGTCCATCCGTGACCAACGCTAGCGACTAAACCGTTAAGCCGATTTTCTCCAAAATCAATCAATCTGAATATTCTGGCGGCCCCTTGAATTTGAAACTGATATTTGAATTTTGGAGGTACTTTACATTAAGCCCCTGGGACATTTTAAAAATTTTCAAAAATATGGCGCCAACAACTTTGACTAAATTTTTGTTGGATAGTCTGAAGGTCATTTAAGAGAATGGCGTAGGTCTTATGTTGGTTGAAAACTCTGATTTTTCGAAAATTGAAAAAATTCAATTTTTTTCGGCATCTTCCTACAACTACAATTATCAAGATACATTTTTTTCTTTATAATAAATGTGTTCATAAAAAAGAGGTCTTCACTTATGTTCAATTTTTCAAAAACATGAGTATTTTTTTCGAAAATTGTGTAATAGACATTTTTTTCTTTAAACCGTTTTTTGTTAAAAACCGCACAACGTGTTTTGATTAAAATGGGACCTGAGATAGCATAAAGAAAGCTTAAGAGAATGGTGCCGGTTTCATGTTATGAAAAATGCCTGATTTTGCAAAAATGTTAAAAATTTTTAAAAAAATGTTGGCTTCTTTTTACAACTACAATTGTGAAGACACGATTGTTTTTCTTAACGAAATATGGTCATCAAAACATCTTCAAATAATGTCATGTTGAATTTTGTGAAAATATGAGTAGTTTTTCTATACTTTCTTGACAAACATAATAGACCGCTCGGAATTGACTGCGCTTCGTTTTCGTTTTCTTACAACTACAATTTTAAAAATACATTTTTTTCTCAATAAAATGTATTTATCAAAACTACATTTTTTCAAAATACGAGTAGTTTTTCTATAATTTTGTGACAAACACAATAGCCCGCTGTAAATTTACTGCGGTTTGGACAGCTGGATGCGCCGTAAATTAGAATGTGCAATTTTGTATATTATTTCTTTGTTCGTTTCTTACATTCGACTTTTTGTTATAGATTTACACATTAATATTTTAGAAATTGTTTATTTTGAAAAATTTGAAATAAAAAGTAAAAAAAATGAATAGCTCTCAGAATAGCGACAATGCAGGGTCCGCAACAATGGAATTCAGTTTGCGCTCGCGAATATCTGTGAATTACGTGTGATTGTTTTGATCTGATGGAGGTGATGGTATGAAAAGAAGTTATAATTGTCTAATTTGTGTTGATACTTGCATGAAAATATTTAGTTTTCGCACCAAATGCTGGACCATTGTAGTGTGTAGAGTACTTGTTGCATGGTTTTAAAATACTCTTCTCTAATCATGGCCCTATGGAATGCATCTCTATATTGTCTAAGATATCAGGCTTCTTTTTCCAATACAGGTTACAAAAAATTTGTATTATTTTTGTGCAGTTGTAGAATTCACATAGTTCTGACAACACAGCGATGGAAACAGTACACTTCTTGGTTGAATTGGAAGTTTTCAAATAATAGCTAAAATGTTAGTAGCGCATAAAGTGCAATATTTCAGTACTACGTAGCTGTTTCCTCTAAGAAGGGAAAGTAAGTGGTGTTGTAGCACCACTAGGTAAAATTTAAAATTTTGTTTTAAAATTTTTTGTACAAGATATTTAACAGGCCTGAAGCGTAATTGAATGACTCTGGATCCCGGTCTTCATTATAGTTGGTGATATTTTGGAAAATGTTTCAATAACATTGTATTTTGTATATAAATTACATGGACAGCTCGAGAATTAAAATTCCAACGCGTGCTACATGTTTGGGGTAGTCTAAATCCTTTACTCTCCAAAAGTTGTGCTCTTTTTGAAGACTTGCTGAACAATGTATGGAAAGCGGCAAGATTATAGATAAAAAGCCCAACTTGTTTGAGATTTTTCGAACAATGTAACATTACTAGATTTAGCTTATGAGCCTAACAATGAAAAAATAAAGCTCGAGGACATACTTCTTTAATGAAATGTTGAACACCACATCGATCTTCTGCATAACGGCGGCCCCATGTTTGGCTTACAATTTTATCAGTAATGTCATTAGAATTAAGCACATTGATAATAACTTTTGATGGTCCAGATGCAGTTTTGTCACTCGAAACATCATCAAACGCAGTAAATCTTTCTTTGGGATCTTCTTCTGTACAGAATCTAACAATAATACTCATTTTCAATTTACACGAAACATCGTCTGCTTGGACACCGACAAACTGACAAGAACACAATTCTTCCTTAATACGCTCATTCATTACTTCTATGAATGATTCAATCAGTTCATTTTGAATAGTACTTGAGGTACATTTGAAACTGGAAATGCTTTGCAGATGGCCACGAATAAATTGTTCTTGTTTTGATAAAAGTTCCAATAATTCAAGATATATTCCTTTATTGTCAGAAGTTTCATCTTCCGTATGTCCTCTGAAAGCAAGCTCTTGTTTTCCTACAAACACATTTATAAGTCTCTGTTTTGCTTCACTACTTCATTATGTTTAACAACTGGCATCTTTGGAAATAGTGTGTTCAGTTCTCTGATAATAAAAGAAAACTCTCGTCATTTTGAAGGTGTTTTCTTCAGGATTGTTTTTTCTGACTAATTGTTTTTCTGCCCTAATGTTCATTCTTTTCAACCGCAAATACAAGTATAATTAATTTAACTTATTAGTTTGAGAACACCCTGCTAGCCAATGATACTTCTTACACTAGGAATATTAAACATTTCTGTTTGTTTCCCTTCAGGTACTTTAACATTTAGATGTTGAGGTGTGAACCTCATGTCTTTATATATATATATATATATATATATATATATATATATATATATATATATATATATATATATATGCATTTTGATTCATATGACCAACTGGGAAAAAGTACAAAATAATATATTAAAACGCTCACATTTAATTCTGGAGTAACTTTTCTCCTAATCTCTAGAAACCGCTCGGCTGCTAAAGTAACAGTTCACCAGCAGTCCAGCGCGCGTGCAGAGGCTCTGACAGATGCTAGTGTCAATGCAGCGCTCGGTTGCCCACCTCATATTGCCATTCCCCTATTCTCCAGTACCCCCACTCCCTATTCCTCAGCGGGCGCGCGGAGGCTATCGTCACAAAGCCTCACTGTACGATAGATCACAGCGCGTTTATTGAAAATTCCGAAGGAAGAATTTAGAAAATCGAGTTCTTCAATACCAAGTTACCTACTATTTCGTATTTTGGAAATTATAATTAAATTTTCTCGAATTTTCGGGTAGGCTAAGCCTCAAAAGCCTCTTAAGCGCTTCGCCACTGCTGGTAACCAGAATTTTACATACATCGCATTTCAGTTTGTATTGCTTACTTAAGCGACCATCTTGAATTACTGCTCAGGCCTTCTATGTGTAGGTGGTGTTGGCGTTGCCGTGTGACGCAGAGCGAGACCCAGGAGGATCCGGTCGGGGCGCGCGCGAGAGACAGAGACTGATGAAGACGGAGAGAGACGGATGAAGACTGAGAGAGACGGAGACAGACTAAGGAGTTCATTCCTCTATGTCGGGAGATGCAGAGAATGACGGAAACAGGCACAGAGGGAGAGGGAGAGAGATAGAGAGGGAGTGGGTCAGGGAGAGAGACGGCTCGCGTAAGTACGAGCGAAACAGTGACACAAACAAGAGACGGACAGAGAGTGACAAAGAGAGACAGGGAGAGATAAAGACAGAGAGAGACAAATGCAGAGAGACAGACAGACAAGCAGAAAGAGACAGGCAGACAGTGACAGAGATAGAGACAAACAGACGCAGACAGAGGCAGAGAGAGAAATAGACACAGCGGCAGAGATGCAGAGAGAGAAATAGACACACAGAGATAGAGTGACAGAGATACAGAGACACAGAGAAAGCCAGATAGAAACAGATACTACAGGAAGAAATGCTAGATGCTTTCCTTTTTACAATGAGTGAATATGAAAACTCCGGGCAATACCGGGTATTTTGCTAGTATAATATAATGCCTAATAAGTGACTGTTATTTTTTATTGTCAAGAGCAAGAAACTAGTAAAAAACTAGTAGTGCTTCCAAAGCACATACTTTCTCGCTGCTTCTAAATGGTCCTAAATGCTATTACTTTACTACATAAACCAGTAAAAGTATTTTCAACCACGAATTTTGGAAGTTTTTCTCGCAAATATTCTATTTTCAAAAAAATGAAAACGAAAATATTGAATAATTTCCGTGTTTGACGTCCGACAGGAAAGTGTATTGGAACTTTCTTTAGAACTCTTTGATCGCTACCTAGTACTCTGATCAGAACTGAAGCAATAGAATTTTGAAATTTTTTTTCTCGCAAATTTTCAGAAAAAATTGACAAAATATATTGAATAATTCCTGTGTTCGACTTTGTACGTGAAATGTGTATTAGAACTTTCTTTAGAATCTTTTGTTCGCTATCAAGAACCCGTGTTTAGATTGGAGATATATAAATTTGTGAGTTTTTGATAAAATGAAAGTTAATTTTTTCAATAACTTTGTAATTTTTTGATTTTTTGTTTTAATTTTTTTGAGAACTATAGAACTCTTTGAACGCAATATGGACTTGTTAGAAAATTTTGATAATTCCGTTTTGGGCCCGCAGCCCTTTTTTGGTTTTGAATTTAATTTTTTGCGATAATTTTTGAAATTTTGCAGAACTTTTTTTGAAACTTTTTGAGAACTGTAGAACTCTTTGTTCACTAATCAGAACTCTCAAAATATTTGTATTTTTCAAAATTCAGCCCTCCAACTTCACACACATTATATTGTGGGTGTTAGGTATTGATATATCAATAAGGAAAGCCTGCCGATGGTTTCTATCAATGTATGTAATATCGGGACTATTGCCGCCAACTTGTCTGTCAGTGATAATGGAATACCCAGTAGAGTGTGTGCTCACTACTGACGTCGCCCAGTAGAGTGTGTGCTCACTACTTTCAAGCACGTTCTGAGGGACATATTTGTAATACAGCAAGGAAGTGGCGAGTAAGCCCGTTTTCCAGTGGCGTAGGCTCAATGTATGTGAGTGATGCGTTGCATCCCCTAGATTTTCATTACTTTAAACTATTTTCAGTAAAGTAATTTACTTTCTTCCGTAAGCATCTCTCTCTGTTTCCATATTCTCTCCCGCCATTTACGTGCCCTCTCCAATAGGCGGTATTTCTTCGCTGGATGTGAAGGAACAAGAAGCATCCCTTGAACGACATCGCTACGTTGGTGAGGTCATTGAACTCACGGCCTTGCGCTGTGTACATGCTGTGTGGTTTCGACGGCCGATGATGTGACCAGGCCTCTCACATCTCAGGCTCATCTCATTGGCGTTTTTGTATCCCCTCCCAAGAACCTTCCATACCCCTCCTCTGATGCAGTCATAATTCGGCCGTACGCCTGGGAATCACAGACGTCACGTGCCGCGATTGTGGACCCCGAAGCGGGGAGCGGGGCGTGGGGGGCAGACGGCACGACTGTCTTTCTTCACAACTCATGCACGTGTGCCAACTCTGCTTAAGCACATTTCAACCTGATTCAGTTTCGGTGGGTAAGACGATGTGTGTTAGCAGGCCTGACAAAACAAGATCACTGCCTTCATGTAAGAAAATAGTAGATAGGGACAGTCCGTGAAGTCCAAGCGGTGGTGCGACGTAATTTCGTTCGTCTTGTGTGTCCTTCGTTGTAGCGTAAATGCTGTTTCGTACTGAATGTGCGTTAAATAGACCACATTGTTTAACTATTGATGCGTTAAGGAGAATCGTGAATTCGAAATTGTAACGTGAAAGAATAAAACGTGTGTGTGAAAGGACGCGACATGGCGCGCTCATCCAGTACATTTATGGCAGCGGATGAGTTACTTGTGACATAGAACAGTAGTGAAACGTCTCATTGTTCTATAGACAGGATTCTTCAAATTCCGTTTAGTTCTTTCTCCTATTCTGAAAGACTTAAGGTAATTAGTGATTGGTAACCAAGACAACGCGAATCAATCTCGAGTTAGAAAATTACGTATATACTGTGATAAAATAATGAATGATTTTACCTTTAATTTGCTAGCTCAGTTCTTTGGTTCTCATGCTCTCTATACAGAGGAGCCTGGAAGTCTGAAATTGTTTATATCCCGAAGAATTACATATAACGTAGCACAACAATAATTTTGTTTATTAAAAATTGAATTTGGGATTAACAATATAAATTCTCTTGACTGATTGTATGCATTACGTTCACGGTACCAAATTGTCTGGCGTTGTGAAACGATGGCCCCGCAGTTCGTAGCCCCTTGACTTCCGCGCCGAAATCCCTCTTCGCGCCGGTCGTCGCCGAAGTCGTCTGCTTCTTTCTTGCTGCTCACTTCTCGCCCTATTGTTCCACAATCTATCCTCCCTATTCACGTCGATGTCCAACTTAAATAATTCAGCTTACAATACGCGCCGCTACCACCAGGATGCCAGTCAACCACCAACTCTCTAGTCCAGAGCCCCTTCTCGCCCGTCAACAACCTTCGTTACCTAGTAACCGCGACCGTCCAGATTAAAGCGCGGCGTTTGTTTTGTAATATTTTGTATATACAGCTCCGTCCGTCCAGATTAAGGCGCGGCGTTTGTTCTGTAATATTTTGTATATTACAATACTTTTTTATGGTTTATTTTTTTGTTTTATTGTTTGTTTATGTAAGTTAGTGCCTACAGTGAGAAATTGGTGATTTTCAAGGAAGATTCAGTAGGTATCTAATTTGCAAAATAAACTTCTAAAATACTTCAGAGTAAAATAGAATGACGCAGACTTTAAATATATGCAATTATGCCTTCAATCTGTAATATCATGATCGCATCCCCACATCTACTAGTCAGGAGACGCCACTGCCGTTTTCATTGCTAATAATGGGTGGACCTACTTCGCCACTTCATCATGCCTCTTTTTATATTCCAACTATGCGTGGCCGCTACATCCACTTGCCACGTGTTGGACAGTTTCGCTTGCGGCAACACAATCTCCTACACGTGTCGGATTGGATGGTCGAATCTCTCAGAATGTGTTTTCTGTAGTTCAAAGTTGGCACCACTTGGCCTGGATATCTATCATGAAGGCTTCTGTCTCCGGAAAGAGATACCCATGCTGGAGCCCTGCGTGCGACGCAAAGATGTCGACTTCTGGATTGCTCAGCTCATGGGGGTACCTTCCGTGCAGTGTCTTCGCTTTCCAGGAGGTTATCTTCTCTTCGGTTTCAGTGACTGGCTGAACGGGTGGATCAGTCATTTTTAGGTTCAGAGGACTATAGTTATTATCAACTGCGCTCACTGCTTTCTGAAGTCTCCCACAATGTTCCAAGAAGTATCTTCTGAGTGGTGCAATTTGAGAGCTATGTAGATTTATGAGCTCTACAACACCTCACTCTCCTTGTGATCTTGGAAGGGTAAAACGCTCAATACTTGAATGGGGATGATGTTTTCGGTGTTGAGTCATAGTAGTTCGAATTGTCCTCTAGAGATTGTCGAGGTCTGTATTGCTCCCTTTAATAAACGCCAAAGGAATATGTCAGCACTGGAATACATATGAATTGATGGCCTGTACAAGATTTCTAGCAGAGAGTTGAGTTTTCAAGAGTCCATGCAATCGTTTACACACTTCAGTTGTTAGTATGTTCTTATATTATATCAAGTTCCATTAATTAAAGACAATCATATAATTAAATATATTTAATACAATATTGAAGAGTTGGAGTTTCACAACGTTTCGGAGATATATTTTTTCTCCATCATCAGGCACATTTGTACTAAAATCAAATTTATACCATAAATATGAGTAAAATGAAACATTTTACATATAATGTAAGCAGAAAATAATGGAAGCTTACCTTTCAAATAAATGTGTTCTATAAAATGTTATCTTTTACCTTTATTGAATATAGGTTGTACGTTAGAAAACAAACGAAGAGAATAAAGAGGCAGGGGTTCAAGTAACCATAGACAGGGGTCAATAATAGAAGAAAATAGTAAATATTATTTTATTTTGTTTAATATGTTATCATACGCATTGGTGAAGTTATTACATTCGACTATTGAATTCATTGAGTCATTTAATTTAATATGAATGGTTTCTGAAATGATTCTTGGGAATCTCCTGGTTTCTTGATCAAGTATTTTAACATTATCAAAGTCTAACCCATGACCAGTTTCCAATCTGTGAGCTGTTACGGAGTTATGTCTGTTAAATGGCTCCCTAATATTTCCTCTTATGTTCATTAATCCTCATTTGTAATTTTCTTTTCGTTTGACCAA
>JAHLJT010006965.1:0-35997 GCA_031308135.1 Acheta domesticus
GTTTTGATTTTGGAATAGACTTTACGAAGTATTATTTTTTTACTTTCCTAATCTTTGTATGAGAAATATCATACCTAAGGAATAATAAAATGTGTTTGGCGTTTATTAATAATAATTCCGTCATTTGAGGGATAATGGGGACCTGTGAAAAAAATGAAGAGGAAGAGGTTCGACCCAGATTTACAAGAACTGTTTTACTTGTCTTAGAACACAGACACTGGCACGAAAGAATCTTAAAACTTCTCTCGAATGCTTGTGAATTTTTTTTCATTTTTTTTTACTAGTTGGTCCTAGTTTTTAAAAAACTAAAACAGTTGTATCAACCACTTGGCAGTTCGGCAGTTGCTACGTCCTAAGCACGTGCGACCTTGCTTGAGGAGGAAGGCCACAGAAAACAGCTAAAACGACAACTGAGCCTAGAACGCCGGCGCCTCCCGGACAGATAAATAGTAACGCATTGGTTGCGGAGCCTGTGGTCTCACGTCTGTAGATTGCTTCAGACTAGAGCAAAAGTTGTCTTTTTCCTTTACCTAAGTATTTGTTCTTGAATATCGTATAAATATGGAGACACTCGTACAATCTGTACACGTGCGAAAAACTCTGCACTTTGTAAATAATAATTGTACGAAAATTGAAATTGATTTAATGTAGCACCCAACTGCAAACGCTCATCCCCCGAAAATTAGTTTAACGGCATTATAGACCCGGTACTGTGCGAGAGAATTCATTCCAATATTGCTGAGCGTTGAGATAAAAATTCGCAGAAAATAAAATAGTCCCGTTAATTTTATCGTGAAAGATAATTTCAGTATTTTCCTTCAATTTAATTTACATTGATTATCGGCTTCTCTTTTCTGTCCATCTGTGCTACGGAAAAGGCGCACCCAAAAGACTGATATGGTAAATGTAAAATGGGATGATCATGAAAGTGGTATTTTGAAAATACATCCCACAACAGAATCGGGCCTAATATGTTCCCCTTCACTTCCCCACTGTCTCCCATCTAGTTCTGCACACGAAATGTCCCTTATCATTTCCCCATTTGTCATCTACCCGTTCCCAAAACATGTGTGTTAGAATTTACTTGTTCTAAAAAAAAAAGCATGTCCCCATGAGACAAGCAAACCTGGTTTTAAAAGGCCTAGGAAGCATCGCTTCCGAGTTATTTACCATTATAATGTGTGTTGCAATAATCTTTTTTGTATGTCATAATCTGTAAACTTCTATTTTTTCTTCTAAAATCTGTTTGATGTAGGATGGGGTGTAATTCTTTATCCACCACTTAATTCTTTATCACACTTACAAGGTCTTGTATCGATTGTTTCTTATAATTGCCAAACTATCGTCTTTCCGTAGCGTAGGATTACTTATGCAAACGATTTGAAAGCTTTAAAAATGATACTTCGTAAGTATATTCCAAATCAAAACTTTATTGGGTGATACAGCAATGTATACAAATGTATAATAAACACTAAAATAAATGCAGAGAACCGTTGCAGTCAGTTTCAAAGTATATTGAAAGTCCAGGTGTTTTAAAGGGGGAAATGGTTTTTATTTTTTTAACTGCCGCCCAGTAATCGGAAAATCTGAAAAAAATGCACAACAATTTGTGTGTAAAGGGAATCTTTGACATTTTTTTCAAGCCTGTTCCAGGCTTCTAAGATACAGTAAAAATATTTCTTGATATTTTTTTTTTGGAAATATTTTTTGTGTTCGAATTTGGGCCTGAGAAAATATTGAAAAATATTTTTCTGATAGTCCAAGTTGGTGTTCTTATTTATCATATTTTTTTCAGTCACATAAAATAGTGTTCAGTTGTCGAAAAAAATTGAAATAAAAAACACATTTTTGGCTGTATAGGGGTGGTGGGTGGTAGGACGGAGGCTAAGAAACCTTTCAAAAATATTATTTTTTATGTTAGAATTATAGTGTAACCACTCTATGTAATTGTTTGAGGGGAACTTTTTACCATCTTATCGGGGGGGACCCTTTGCAGGTGATACGAATGACTGATACGAATGTAAGAGTATGTATTAAACTCAGCTCTTCTACGGAAGGGTCACAGATTCAAGCTGAGCAGTGATCTTTGGTCTCTCCTGTGTCATGATGGTGTCAAGGCGATATATCCAGATTACTAAAATTAGGAATGGTTTGTATTGAGATATCGGATTAATAAAAACACTTCTTGCTCTAATTATAACCGTAAACCTGGCCATCCTCTGCCGCGCCTGTTGCCAAACCTCTTCTCCCCCCCTTGGCCCTTTTCTTAGCATTATTGAATGCATATTACAAATATTTTGTTTAAAATACAATATTTGAATACAACAAAAAAGCAAACAATACTTAAACATAATCCTTCATCCATAACACACTAAAAAATATCTGCTACAAGCTATATTTACATACTATCCTGCATCCATCCGCAGGTGTCCTTTCCCTAACCGGCCTCTATGTGTCATATTTTGAATGTTAGGGATTCGTACAACGACGTTAACTTTTACTTCCTCTGGCAAGTCCGAACGCAACACCGGATTGTGGATTTGTAGATTTTTGCCTTATCAACTTTAAGAAGGCATGCATCAGATGCCAGCGGTTTCTTCGAAAGATTTTGTCTTCTATTTATCCCAGGTATGAAATTGGACGATTGCTAACTTGTATTATTTTACCGTACTTAGGCATCCATCCATACTTCCATACACAATCCATACTCTGTCATTTATGAATAAATCTGGTAAAGATTTCAAACGATTCGGTTTTTTCATAATGTCTAATCTGTGTTCTTTATAAACTCCCCTTTTTGATTGATAACTTTTGTTCATTGTTTGGTACAGGGAATTCGCAAATGCTCTTACTCTATCAGGAAGAATACTAACCACCGCTTTTAGAAATTCGATGACCTACAAAACCTATCGTGTATACTAGTGGTGTCAAGGTCTTCTACTGGTAGCTGTGGCAAGCATCGTGGCACCGTAGCATGCCACGAGCTTCTCTGCCGCAAATAGCGTCGGGAAAGGGAACTATTACGAGTAGTAATACCCCCGCCGTTTTACAATAGGGATGGCGCTGTCTCTGGTGGCGGGGTGATGAACTGCATGGAGAATCGTGGCACTTGTGCCACGGACTCCCGCTCGTGGCATCGACCTTGACAACACTGATATATACTCTAAAAAACTACTTTCTTTATTTAGTGCAATTCCTCCTTCAAGGAATTTTTCCAGAAACATAATTTATTATTCGATCATGTTCTTTCAACTGTTTATGCTTAAATCAAAATATCATCAATACGGATTTCTATCCCTGGAATTCCTGCAAAATATTTACAAATATTTTAGTAAAATATGTCTGGAGCCAAATTTATTTCAAACGGTAATCTCTTAAATTGGAATCTACCAAAAGAGATGATAAAAGTAGTCAGTGGTGTACATTTATCCTCTAAGTTTATTTAGTAAATACCGAATTGGCATCAAGTTTTTAAAAAAATCGTGCATGTTTTAGTTTGGCGAGCGTTACATCCACTTTGAGTGTAGGAAAGAAAGTGCTCTTCACATATTCACACACACTTCACACTTTAATACAGAATAATCGAAACATAATCTAATCCCTGTCTAATCATCATCTTTGGGTACACAGACATTAGGACTGCACCAATCTGTTGGAGTATCTACCAGGTTTATGATATTCAAATGTACTAACCTGTCCATAAAGTTTCCATCAAAGTTAAAGGGACAACCCTGGGAGCATTTTGAGAATAAGGTTTTGCATTATCCAAGACATTTGTCTTACATTTTTTTATCAATTTACCTAACCCCATAAATAAATCAGAATACGTTTCAAAACGATCAGAACTCAAAGATGCCATGTTAGTTTAATCTCGTAAACCTCTTCAGAAGTTTAAATCTCAAAATTTTATTCCTGCCAAAACGTGTAATTTTAAGACTTTTAAAATATACGATCTGACTTTATCTACTCCATCACAATTTTTTATTTCAAGATTTTATATATCTAATAAACTTTATGTTTGTTTCTCCCCGAACAAAAAACCAACAGACTGGTTTTTGACTATGTAATATACGTTAAACCTGACCCTACATCCATGAAAAATGCTGTCATGTCACTGACAGTAGTATCAAATCTAACCTCAATCTGTGATATCTAACATAGTACTTCTTTGATATCAGAATTTATAAAATTGACATTTGCGTAGTTTCTGCATATTCAGTTTTCAATGTCCTTTCTTCGACCAGCAAAAGGTGGCTTAGGACATCAACCGATGTTACTGCAGTGCCTCTGATCAGGAGGTCTTTGGGTCAAGTCCCGACGGTAGCGGAATTTTCGACACTTGCTTGTCAGCTAGGTCGAATTCAGCCGCTGTCTGGAGAAGAATTCTAGCGAGCGGCTGCTCTGATCAGTAGTTTTCCATTTTTTCTCCGATCAACACTAGGCGAATGTAGGAGCGAACCCTAACAAACGGGCCAAGAACCGCGCACGATCTTTTCTTCATCTTCCTTGACCTATTCTTACTCTTTACTTACACAGACACACACACATGCTCAAATGTACTATACGGCCACACTTGTCGGGAAACCAGTCGCGAGTTTAGAGCTTGTCCCTGCTAGGATGGTGTTCCGCTTATGGGAGATACCTGGTTGAAGAAATATCCGCAAGTTGACGTAGATCGACGCCGGATATGTCAAGCCAGCGGGGAAAGATTGCCACTATCTTCCGCGATAAAACGTGCACTACGCTTATGGAACTAATGTCCTTAGCAGTTGACGCGCCCGGAATCACCAATCAATCAATCCTACCTTCGCACAGTCAGGATACTGTCTTCCATCTCGATGAATCTTCAAACCGCACCAACCACAACGATTTTTCTTGTAACACAGGAGTCTTTTTCTAAGTTTCAAACCCCTGCGGCTGCTTCCTCTGTGAATAAATCTTGTTGACCGCCGCACCTTCCGAGCCGCTTCGCAAAATTTCGTTTTGCCTCGCCAATGACTCATCTTCCGCGCCATTTTCATTGCTTTGTCAAGCGTAAGATCGCTAATCAGCGGCAACTTTTCGGAAAGTTTGATATCTTTAACACCGATCACAATACTGTTTCAAACCTGGCCCTTTAGCGTCCTTTTATTATAACAGTAGGCTGAGGTGTGAAATGAAGTTACGAAATCAACAACTGGTTCGCCTGGCGCTTGTAATTGAAATATTTAAATTTAAATCGTTCAAAAATACATTTCTTGGGCGAAAAATAATTATTAAGAGCTACACATATCCCTACCACCTACGTCATTGTTTCAAGGTTTGACACGCCTTGCTTTAAAAGTTACATTGATCTCTCGCCCACATAAGCTGAGTCAATTTTCTATCTCTCTTCTTCTTTCGGTTAAATCTGAGATTGACTTGAACCTGTTTAATCCTTTGAACCAGACCTATTCCTCTTGGATGATCAAAATTGAATGAGCTCACCGTTTGACTGAAAATTCGCCGTCTCTACTCCGTAGACCGAACGTAAAAAACAAATGACATACCCATCATGTCGCCCAAATTTGTCCAAACAATAAAAAAGGTTGCCCAAGACATACTACGCCCCAAATTGCAAATCGAAAGTTAGATTTGAACTGACTGGCACCTCCATCTGCTAATTTCAATATTTCGAATACATCATCATTTTGCCCAACTTTTTTTGGTTTGCTATTTGCGGTATCGTATAGCTTGGGCAGATCTTTTTATAGGCTGGGCAAACTCGCCCGGCCTATAAAAAGATCTGCCCAAGCTATACGATACCTTAATAGCAAACCAAAAAAAGTTTACTTAAAAAGCATTACCACCCACACATGCGAAATTGAAAATTATCAACACTCATTTTGAACACATCATTTTGCCCCAATTTTGGTCGTTTGCACAGCCTTTATAAATGTTGGCTCAAGTTATACAACGCCGGGAATTGCAACAGGCAATAGCAATTGTTGAACGCAATAATGACTAGTGAAAGTGAAATTTGAAATTTGAATATACTAACATCGGAGTACCCCATAATATATTAAGACATTCGTATGAAGAATTAATAAACTACATATAATTGCACGTGCCTCAATAGTGCAAGAAAATGAAAAATTGATTCGTGTTTTTTAACCTTCTGTGAATTTGTACTGATTAATGCAGCACAGAGAGTTCCTAAATGTTTATTTATTTGTCAAAAAAACAGTAAAAACTGTATATGACGTGTGGGGAAAGAAATTTATCTGCGCACATTTTCTTGAGGGCCAGAATTAAAAAAACAAAAACAAAAAAAAAACGAAAAATTAATTTAGAAAATAATCATTTTAGAAAATAAAGATATTTGAAAAATTTTGGTTCCCGAGTTATAGAAAATCAATTTTTAACTGTAAATGAACTACAAGCAAAGGAGGTGCTCAACAAAACGTGCGCACAGTGAAGCTACATTTACGTCCAGAAGCAAAAACAAGGGGCCCATCTCAGCATTGCTCAATGTATCAGGGAAACTGGACAAAAACCTGATCGAGATGGGGGTCATTGACCCGGAAGCTGAAGTACATTACTTGTTTACAGGCGCTATTAATATTTTTTTAAATGTATACATGCAAACATAAACTAATTCATTATATATCTTGGTTTTGTTACATTAAACATTATTTTTCTTTTTCACGATCAGTATAGTCCTCTAATTGTATAAGAAACAGTTTTGCAGCAGAAAAGATTTTACTTTTAACTTAAATTTGTGTACCGACTTTAATTGTTTTATGTCATCTGGCACTGCGTTGTAAAGTAACGTACATGTATTGTAATGTTGATTTCTTGTACTGAGCTGTTGATACTGACACTTGATGCACGTGATTTCTACGGCGTGTGTATGTAATTATAAATATCAATATTGCATGAAATATGTTCCCTCCGTTAAGTAGGTCATTTTTGACAAATATTACAGATTCGTAAATAAATAGACAAGGCAATGGTAGGATTCCCAGCTCAATGAAAAGAGGCTTGCAGGAATCACGTGGAAGGCATTTTTTCATTATTCGAATAATTTTCTTTTGCAATCTGAAGGTCTGAATACTACAGGATGAGCTTCCCCAGAATATTATGCCATATCTCAGGCGGGAATGCACATTTGCAAAATAAACGCAACGAGCTGCATGAAGGCTGACAGAATTTGAAAGAATTCTGAATGCATAGCATAATGAACTTAATTTAGTGTTTAATTCTGTTATATGTACATTCCATTTGAGGTTTGATTGAATTGAAAGACCTAAAAATTTTGTTGCCTCAACATCAGCTAATTGCATATTGTTCATTTTCAATGAAACATGCGATATCCGATTTGAGATGCAAAAATGCATTGAAACAGTTTTTCTTTCGTTAACAATTAATTTGTTATTATTAAACCAATTTGAAACTTCTGAAATTGTACTATTTACTGCTTCTTTTTTGCAAAGAACATTCGTGTCATCAGCAAACAGAACCGTCCTTCCATTTTTAATAGACGAGGGCATATCGTTTACATATAACAGAAAGAGAACAGGGACCTAAGATCGAACCTTGCGGGACCCATGCACAATTGGCAAAGAATTGGAAATATAAGTATGTAATGTCCTTTCCTGCCAGTATGGTATTTCTACTCTTTGAGTCCGATGTTTAAGGTAAGAAGTTATCCAATCTAGGGCAATACCACGAATTCCATACGAAGGTAATTTTGAGAGCAAGATCTTATGGTCAATAACGTCAAAAGCTTTCGAGAGATCTAAGAATATTCCAATGGGTACTTCATTTTGGTCTATTGATTAAGCAACATCTTGAGAAAAGAAAAAAATGGCAGTTTCCGTAGATTTTGATTTTCTAAAACCGTGTTGTGAGTCTGAAAACGCTCTGTTTTTCCTGAGAAATGTTTCATTCGTAAGTAGAAAAGCCTTTCTAATATTTTTGAGAAAACTGACAAAAGAGAAATTGGCCGGTAATTTTGATATCATTTTTGCTTCCCTTTTTAAAAAGTGGCTTAATTTTGCTGTTTTGAAAATATCTGAAATATTCCTGTACATAAAGAAGCATTGAAAATGTGAGTTAACGGATGTATAAAGGCAGGTGCACAAGTTTTAATAAACAATCCGGAAATTCATCTAAACCAGATGAATATTTATTTTTAGTTTACTGACTATTCTGAGGATTTCGTTGGAGAAGTTTCGGGAATAAACATCGTATCTGAAATTTTTGGGAAGTGTAAAATGTTGAATTTTGTGATTTTAGTCCCTTCGTGAGATCAGACGCAATTCTGGAAAAGTGTTTGTTGAAGAGATTGGCAACTTTTCCGGATTACTCGTTTCTCTTTCATTATCCTTTAAATAACATTCTCTACAAGGTATCGAGATGATGTGGTTGTATTTTTTACGATATCCCACATTGCTTTAGTTTTGTTACTAGCGCTCAAAATGTCCTGACTATTATGATTATGAAATGTCGTTGTAAACAGAGAGAAGTAAACTTAACTTGTATGCATACAAATGATATGGGGCTTCATCTTGCATTATTTTCAGAATTCTAACTTTTCAACCCCAGAAATTATCTTTTTCAACGGTAACATGACTAAATCACATTGCCATTATCACGGAAACGTAATCAACACGCAACAATACAACCAAATTTTAGGGGGAATAATAACCATAGCCCGTTCTTGTCAATGGACAACGGCTGTTTTGCCGAACCTGAGTGGACATTGGTTGTTTTGCAAAACTAGTGATATTTCAAAGTTCCATATTTCTCGGACTATAGCTAATTTTCCTACACTATTTAGTACAGATGAAGCCTGAGGAGAGCAGCATAGAATCCTGTTGAGAACTCGAAATCGTCGTTTTTGGACTATGATCGTTTTGTAAAAAGCTCTTCGTATGCAAAAATTTCGTGTATGAATTTCCATAAATATAGCTTCCAAACTTCAAATGAAGCACACTTTTTGCACCGTCAGACGGTATATTCGAAAAATTGCAAAAAATGAACGTTTTCACTCTGTGAATTTTCGAAAATCACAAAAGCTCTATTTTTTGGCATCTTCCTACGACTATAATATTGAAGAAATAGATTTTCCTTTAAGAAATCGGTTCTTCAATGACAGATGTTTAAATAAGGCCATGTACAATCCTCAAAATAAAAATATCAGCATTTTTGCCACCAAACCATTTCTGTGACTCCCCAAAAATTATTTGAAATGAAAATTTAAATTTTAGGGGCGCATTTACATGAGACAAAATTAATTTGACATCGACCCCCACAAAAGTGGGACGCTTATTTTCGATTTTTGGTAAATGGCACTGTAATAAATGAAAACTAAGTAACTTCGATAGGGAAAAACCATTGTACTTCAAAAATAAATATTCAATAAAAATTAATTATTGGATCATAATTAACTTTGATCTTATTTTGAAAACCCGCTTTCAGAAATCGGTAGCTCCGAAGGTCTCGGACCAGAGGTACTAAATGGAGAGATAAGCAACGAATGACTTTGCGAGGACCTGTCCACGCATGATAAAATCATCCGTGGATGATTTCCTCACTATTCCTCTGGCTGATCAAAGTTGAATGAGCTCGCCGTTTCCGAAAACTGAGTGGAACACAATGAATATTCCTAAACTCTTCTTGAAGTTCACAACCTGTGAGCAAAGCCTGGACGAACCGAACGATAACTTTTGGTTGGCACTTCGCATGTATTCCATTTGAGTCTACTGTATTATAATGTGATATTGTCAACACTTCTTCCCCTAAATGAAAATAACATTTAGTAAAACAATCTCTTCAATTGACTTAAAAACGACTAACAATGTACACAAGATATCGTATACAACTGAAGATATTTTGAAATATATTGCTAAAGAAATGCAAAATAAATGGAATCATAACTGTACAGATTACAAAATTAGCTTATCACACAAAACTATAAATACATTTAAATCACTAATCACCAGTAAGAAAATGCGCTGCAGGGAACAAGTAGTCTCCTCGAGAATAAGATCTGGACACTACAAAGTAAGCCGTCTTTACTTATACAAAAATCATCTCCTCCTACGTGTGAACTGTGCAATGTCCAACTAAATCTAGATCACATTTTTAAAGTTTGTCCATAGATTCAATCATCTACTGAACTTATTTGGATTTAATCATGAAGCAATACTTCATTCTAGTGAATATTAAAATAGCATAATTAACGTCTGTAAAGCCACAAATATTTTTTGGACATTGGACACCATTGTCACTTGTAAATGTAACTTCCACTTTGAATTATTTGTATTGACTTAATATTGTATCCAATTGCATTATTATGTTGATTTAATCTGTATATGTAGTATTAATAATGTATTTGTCGTTAAAAAACACGACGTTGATGCGACTATAAATAAATTAATTAAAAAAATAAAAACATTAATATAAATAAACGCTTTCAAAAAGATTAAAACTATGCAGTGAATTGGACTTGGGCAACAATCATACCAAGCATGGAAAAAATGGTCTGTTTGTTGCACTAACAAGCGTTTCTATCATTCATTGTTACTCATTGTTTCTTGATAATTGCTATTTGTTGATTTCTCTCCGCGTTTATGGCGTTTCTACAGTGGTGAAAATAGGTGTTTATAAATATTTTGTACGCTGCTAGATACCTGCCAAGAGTAGACGTTCACTTCAACACTTATGTCGTATATTGAAATCATATCAGTTACGTTTCTTTATGAGAGTCTGTAAACATTCATTCAAGATATGCATTTTTCGTAACACCAGCATCCGTCATCTCGTACCCTACATATGTAAACATAAAAAATGGATCACATAAAACATTTATCTAGTGGCGAAAATAATTAGTTTTCGCCCTTACTGCAGCAAATAATGATGATGATTTGTATCTGGATTATAATAAATATCTGCGCTTAAAAACACAAACCATAGGCTCCATTTACAAGAAAATATTCTCCTTTCCATTTTGCTGAATTTTGGATACGTAGAGGACCAAGAAAAAGCATCGCGGCTAGCTCTTGGTCAGCGTGCTCGCTTTCCATTACGCGGTCCCGGGTTGGATTCTCGGTCGAGGCAAGGTTTTCCTTGCAATGTCCCAGTATATGTTGCTGTGTGACGATGAGAACATTCACTTCTCAGGTTGAGAAGATCGGAATACGGCGTGGGAATACTACGTGCTAGCCACACTAACCCATCGGTTGCGAGGCAGGGACGTCGCCGGTAGGCCTGTGCTAGTTCCGGGCTATCGCGCCAAGTACATACAGTACATAAGGGATCAAGAAAACATCTCGCGTTTTTTGTTGTCTGTTTTATTCTTTTGAGCGAAAAATGTGTTAAAGCGTTCACATCGCCCTACAAGGTAGAAATGATTTACTGTTCCCGAAGAAATAATCTTCTGAACAAAGGAAGTTCCAAAATGTTGACCAAGATATTAAAAATCCACTTTAGTGCATTTTCTACTCTTAAATATCATAGGTAAATTCCCAAGCAAAAAGTCAAATTCAAGAAATTCTTTCATAAGTGACCCAATAAAAAGACAAACCGCTGAAAAAACGTGCACATTACATTTCAAGACAAAGCATTACAATTCATTTCATTTTATTACATTACATTTTAAGATAACGTGTTTTTACGTTGGTTTTTCGGACAGCATGGTTGGGGGGAACTACCATTAAAAATTATGAATTGGTATTCCCAAAGAAAAGTAGTTGTATGCAAGAAAATATGATAATAAGTAATTGTATAAACAAGTAAATAAAATCAGAACATAGAAATGGAAACATTCAAAACAGCTATACAGTTTCTACAGTTAAAAATTATTTCAAAAACGAGGATGAAACAAATAGTTTTGCAAATTGCGTGGATCACAAATCAGACAAATAATGAGCACACAAAACACCAACCATACCGTAACGATTCGATTTATTTATTTTGCCAAAAAATAGTGAAAACTGCATGTGACTAATGGCGGAGAAGTACAATTTGCACACATTTTCTTGAACTACAAAAGCTCTTCCCCTCAATTTATTTGAATGATAAATAAAGTAGCACAAAGCGAGGTTAGAAAGATTTGGAAATTAGACATTTCAAAACTGATTTTAAAAAATCTCCTCACTTTACGCAATAACAGACGGTAATGCGCGGCGACAACTGCGCAATTTACAAACAGCGGCGATGGCAGAGCAGTATAATCACGACATATTGAACGTTGAATATAATTAAGAGGTATGTTTTAATTTTTCACATACATTATTATACAAATTTTTCAATAGGTCTAAAATATTTTTTTAAGAAAATAAAAGTATAAATGCAGTGGTACTTCGTAGTTCATTTCAGTTGAAAAAGTGAAAAATGATCATCTCCCTTACAATTTTTAAATCTACATTCTCTAATAAGCAGGTGTCTTTCAGCTCCTCCGACCTATTGAAAAGGCGAGCAGTTGTTAGGAATAGTAATGCGTTCCGTTCCCGGATAATGTAATAATTTTAACGACGATGGTTCGATGTTTACGAGAAAACAAGCACTAACTACAATTATCTGCAGGGAGATTTACTTCACTTTCTTGAAGTCACGTTTTCATTATACTGTGGGTAAGCTGCTCTGATTTCTACCGCGAGCGAGGGCGATCATCACAGGTGTCCATCATTGCGCTCTCCACAACATAGGGCAGACCGCAGGTGACCGCCTGGCTTGCTGAGAGAAATCCCGCGAGCAACGGATGAAGCAAAATAAAATTTTCATCGGAGTTCTCTTCTCCCAAGATTTTGAAATCGTGGGATTGTTACTAGAAATTATTGCCTCTGTTTCGAGTGTTAAACGTGCTTTTCTTAGATGCCGCGACCTTTTCCACTTACTCTCCAGTCGTGAGCAGTACTGTCGGATGGATGCTAAAGTCGTTGTGCCCGAGTCCCCATTCCGAGCAACGCGCCCAGTGAAAGTACCGGCATCGCCTCACGTCGGTCCTGGTCACCGACGGCCCATGCTGCGCGTTGCCCAGCGCACCTCGTCTCCTCGCCCTGTCCCCTTCTCCTCCTCGGTCGCCGCCGTCGGCCCCTCCCCCGCCCCCGCTTCGAGGAGAGCGACCTGGATCCTCTGCGTGGGCGCCTGCCGCCTCCCCAGCCCCCGGCCCCCCACGACGCCGCCGGCTACGGCGCCGCCTCCACCTCCACCGTCTCCTCCGCGTGGCCACCTCCGCCGGTCTTCACCGGCGTCTGTCCCATCCTCCGGCCACCGCTGCCTCCGCCGCCTGCGTCCGTCTCCCGAGAGCGAAACCGGCGCGGCGGCGCTGCCGGCTGGGAGACGTGGAAGCATATTGGAAAGGAAGCGCCCCAACAGTTCCTGGCCGAGTGAAAGAAAGAGGGGGGCCCCGCGGAGGGGGAAGGTGCATCCGAAGAGAGCGGCAGGGGGTCGTGGGAGGGGAGAGGGAGATTCGCTCCTTCCTCGAATCCGGCGGTGGTCGCGACCGCCGAAAGGGTTTATAAGGAGCGGTGGACCCGACGGAGAGTCAGTTACCACTCGTCTTCCGAGCTCGGCCGGAGCCATCGGGAGTCGACAATGAAGGTTTTCGTGGTAAGTTGACTCTCGCGAGTCGCAGGGATCGTCGCAGTGCATCGTGTCTCCAGCCAGTGACTGAATTGCGCGAGCCTATAACTGTACCAGAGCAGGCCGCATGCACGCAGCAGTCCTGTGGCATTTCTTCAGGTACAAACAAATCGTGCTAGCTTTGAATTTTGAAAGAAGCCGTTTGGAAGCGTGTGGCGTTTACATTTCACAATCATGAAAATGTAACTAGACAAATTCGGTATATCTCTAGTTCTCTGGTTGAAATTACTCATTTTGGAACCATCCTAGACGAGATCTACGTTAGATCAGAACTCATACGAATGAAAATTGGAAGAAACTATTTCCTACAAACCACAAAATTTTTTAAGCGTTTCTTCCTAGGCCAGTCGTCGAACTATAGGTAAATTTTTGGGGATGGATTCAGTGTTTAAATCCACTTGTCATTCTAGTTGATACGTGTAAAGTAGATATGTAAAGTATATGTTAGAAAAAAGTTAAATATGGGTGGTATGTTACATTTTTTACTGTACATTTATGAACTTCAAACATTTCTTCTAGGCACGGCGTGCATTCCAGTCGCGTGTGTCTTCTGCGCTTAGTCTTTCACTTCTTGGCGCAATTCCTAGTGTGCCATGAGAGTTGAAGTGTGACAGAAGTCGGTCTCCAAGTTAATGCTCCGCATTCTCTTTGGCAGAGAACCAGAAACGAATAAAATTAATTCAGATAAGATTGTACGAAATAGTTGAAGAAAATATTTCTCTTATGGAATCCTGATTCCGATCAAAATCATAAAGACGATACCTAGACGTGTTTGTTTCCTTGAGTTAGTACTATGCTACAGTACGAATGTGATATTGTAAGTCGTAATTTTCAATTGTACTCATTATACTGATTCAGATTATTTCAATAGATTTTAAGAACTTATTTGAGCATCTTTCTGAAATTTAAAAATAATCGCAAAACATATGTAGTAATTCAATGTTACACAGATTTAAATTCACACACGGCTCCGTAGAATTTAAAACCCCGGCTTGCAGCTACAAGAGTTATTAAACAATGGATCAGGTTTATAGTAGCCTACATAAAAATTCCGAATGCAAATGAGCAAACTAGATTTTTTTACTCTCAAATAATACTTTGATTGATTTCTTCATTAGTTACGATGTGTTTGCAATCCTTAAAAACTTCAATTGACACATCATATTCGTCTTTTTCACAGATAATAGTTTTCTATTTATATTATAATTCCATTTTACAAATATGTGCACGTTCATATGGATGTATAGACAAGGTCAAATGCCTCACATAATCGAATTAACTTTCATGTAGGAAAAGCATTATACGATTCTTTCATTAATAAGAGAGATTATCAACGCCTCGTTGATGACATACAGCCACAGATTATTTAAACGACAATGCGAGACATAATTTAATGCCAATAAATGGGTAACTTCGTTTTACAAGACGTGCATTCACATTTTAAAATGCACAATCGGGAAGCTGAGCAAAACTTGTCTGCCTGTCATAGGTAACCGCCTTGCTGGCCCTGTCAGTTCACGCCCGCCCTGAAGCGGGCTACTCGTACAGCCCTCCGTCCTCGTCGTACGGAGCACCCTCTGGAGGTGGTGGAGGCGGCGGCTTCGGAGGTGGCCACGGAGGTGGCTTCGGAGGCGGTGGCGGCCATGGAGGCGGCTTCGGAGGATGGCGGTGGTGGCGGCTTCGGAGGAGGCCATGGAGGTGGCTTCGGAGGAGGAGGTCTTGGCGGCGGGCGGAGGCCTAGGCGGCGGCGGAGGCTTCGGCGGCGGCGGTGGCTTCGGCGGCGGCGGTGGCTTCGGAGGCGGTGGTGGCTTCGGAGGCGGCGGTGGTTTCGGAGGCGGCGGTGGTTTCGGAGGCGGCGGTGGTTTCGGAGGCGGCGGCGTGGCGGCGGCGGAGGCGGTGTGCAGATCCACAAACACATCTTACGTCCATGTTCCACCACCAGAACCCGAATTCGTCCGACCAGCACGCCCAATCCCCGCGCCCGCCGCTCCTCAGAAGCACTACAAGATTATTTTCATCAAGGCCCCCACTCCCCCCCACCCCGACCGCCCCCATCATTCCGCAAATCCCACAAGACGAGCAGAAGACTCTCATCTACGTTTTGGTCAAGAAACCCGAAGAAGCGCCAGAAATCTCCATCCCCACACCAGCGCCCACGGCGCCATCCAAACCCGAAGTCTACTTCATCCGCTACAAGACCAGAAAGAAGCTGAGGCGGTGGCGGTATCGGAGGGTGGCATCGGTGAGGCATCGGAGGAGGCATCGGAGGAGGAATCGGAGGAGGCCTCGGACTCGGTGGCGGGACTCGGCGGTGGACTCGGTGGTCTTGGAGGCATCGGCGGCGGCCACGGTGGCCGGGTGGCCACGGTGGCGGGTGGCGGCGGGTGGTCATGGCGGTGGCCACGGCGGAGGCATCGGCGGACCCACGGGCCCCGTCCTCTAGCTACGGCGCCCCTCCGTCCTCCAGCGGAGGCCCGTACTAATGCACCCCGCCATCGACCCGGCCGGGCGTCAGCCAGTACCTGCGCGAGCGCGCGGCGCCTTCGGAGTCTCAGCCGCCGTCTACAACTTCTGATAGCCGAAGGCGCCACCCCGACGGATCGTGGCTGCATCGCGCTCCACTCCATCTACGTTTACCGGGGTTTCTTCCCTACAACATCTCAAGTGTTGTATACTATAGTACAGTCTCGAATGGTAATATTCTCTGATTCTATTGTACTGAGATGAAACTCGCAAGTTTTTTCCGATGCTACTGCATCATCGATTTTGTATGACGAGGATACTCTTGTACTTTAATCAGTCAAACCCAAGACTTTATAATGTATAAAGAGTTGTATTGTTTTCTGTGCAGAGTATTATTTTTATTTTTTGTACGTCGTAATATATTTTGTAGTTCTAGATTTTTGCAAGAAAATGGTGGACAATAATGCATTTTTGTAAGAAAATAAAATTGTAATGTTATTAATGAACTCCTCAATTCTCCTTCATATCTCATGAATCCTTTTAAACATTTTGGTGAAGACTATCCAGATTAACAGAAAGATAATTTTCTTTTTACATTCTCCTTAAATTTTCTGTCTCAGAAAAATAAAAAGATTACATTGTACTAGTAGTACAAATGGATTTGAAGCTAAATAAAATGTAAAATAGAAAAGTGATATCAATATGTCACTGTTTTATACATAAGCCTTCTTCACTGCTAAACTGACATTAGAAATCATAAATGTTCAAAAGAATATGTAATTGCACGAGCCTAAAAACTTTTCAATTTGGTTTATAGAAACATAAGAGAAGTTAAACGAGATGCCTGTGATGTACTAGAAAACTCAGGATTCTTCGAATTCTACATGTAAAATACATTTGGAATTCCTTAGAAACACTTAATTTATGTTTTAACTTTATAAATAAGGTGTGTTTAGACTTGCAAAATGTGATATTTAAGGATTCCAAGCCATTTTTCTGCACAGAGGCAAAATCCATTACAGAACTACTTTACAATAAGGCTTGGAGTAGGGTTTTTTTTTCGAGTACTAGTGGTGTAAAAAGTACAAACGATTGAAGAAATTTCCAATAACGAGAATATTTTTAAAAGTTATACCCGAAAATTATTTTTGATAGAAAATAAATTAAAGAACTGTCAATATTTTTATATAAATAAGATTAATAAATATAAACCAATAATGTATACATAGATTTTTAATTCGACAACGTAGGGACGTAATGTAACAAATAAGCACGTGTCTAATACTTGTATAGTGATACAAGTAATTTTTAGAGTAAGTACAACCGCATTGCCATCTGTTGGGCAAAGGCAAAAAGCAGAGAACATACAGCGAGTCCCGTTTTCTTTTACAGATGGGATGCGTTGGCTTTCCTCTTATTGCATTTCATCAATTAACGATATAAATTGTTTCAATAATTCTCCAAGGATCGAATAATTTGAAAATCAAACTGACAAGCAGTTGTAAATTACATTATTGCTAATAGACCAAAATGTTACATACCCTCCAACAAATTCGAACGAGGTACATTAAAGACGATACTGTAAAGCTTATATCCTAGAATGAATCAGATAGACATGCAAAGAATACAAATATAAACTTTAAAATGAGTATTTAAACGAAACCACATATTAACAATCGAAGGAAGACGGAAACGAGAAGTGAAAGGGCAAGTCGAACCTCTTCGTCGTAATGCGTAGAGCTTCCTAGTACATTACGGATGTATAAAAAAGCACTGATCATTAGAACTAACACGTATGAGTAACATGGTCACAAGTTCGTTAACCACTTTCCTTCGGTTCTAGAAACGTAAAAGAAAAAGGGAAAGTTTACGTCACAACGTTTATTTGCTTACGATTTCGCAGAGGGGCGTTTCTGAACAATAACAAAATCACGCGATCGTTATCATCGTCTGAACACAATTAATTGCCGTGTGAACACGGCGTTAATTATGTAAACGTGAATACTCCGCGGTGGTTAAGACACTTTTGGTTCATTGTCAACCCACGTGAGGGAAAGTGGTGGGCAGGAACCGGTTTGAGGCGCGCATTCCTTTCCGGCGGCATTTGTCTCCGTCCCTGCTCACGAGGCGCTCACGAAAGAGGCCGACCGAATTCTTCCATGTCGTTTTTGTGTACTTACTAGTTTTCTCCGCCTGAATGCCACAGGAGCCATTAGAAAAGGTGTGGATTAAGTCATTAAATGCCCGTACACCTTTCCATTCTTATGACGCATATCACTAAGAATCAGTCCTAATTCCCTGTTGAATAGGTTCACACATTCCCTGCTGCTGAGATAGTTGGAAATATAACGGGCTAGGGATTCTCGAAAATACCATTCACCTCGTTCATCTTCATGAACAATGTTATCTCCTTGGAATGTAAGATTGATGACCAAAATTATATTTATGTGGAAAATACCTTTTTTAAATTTAAATATATTTAAAATTAGGTACTATAGACTTGATGTGAAATATTTCTTCATAGTTATTCCCTTAAAATAATTTAAGACATAATTTAATTCTTATATGAATTTTTTTATATAAAAATGAAGTTTCGTAGGCAAATATTTGAATTCCAACCATAAAGTTAGTTAATTGTAATATTCGGAACGAAGAAGATTCATTAAGTTTAATCGACCCCGGGTAACAAACTAATGGAGCTAAAACAGCACGTACTTACTCGCCCGTATTTTCACGCAAAATTACACAAAAAAAAACTCAAATATTCGAAAAATTGTCCATGATCTTGTACAATCTATCTTGTACAATCTATCTTTAAGGAATAGATCTCATTCAGCGAAAAAAATTATCTTCATAATTGTAGTTGTAGGAAGATAATGAAAAAATTTTGAATATTTGCCATTTTCAAAAAAATCAAAGTTTTCAATGAGCATGAGATCTGCCCAATTCTCTTAAACCGCCCTTCACACTCTCCAACAATAAAATTTAATCAAAAACGATGGAGCCATTTTTTGAAAATCTTGAAAATGTCCCAGGGGCTTCATGTAAAGTACCTCCAAAATTAAAATATCGGTTTCAAAATCAAGGGCCGCGACATCAGCCATACCGATTGGGGAATGTCATGTTTGGAGAAAAATCCGATGAACGGTTTAGCCGCTAGCGTTGTTCACAGACGGAAGGACAGACAGACGTTTTGGCCGTCATTCGAAGTTTCGGTATCAAGGCTCCACAAAAACATAAATTCTGGCTGAACTACATGTTAGAAGATTTTTTTTTCTAGATTTAGCAACTGGATTTATCCACTTTTTTGTTACCAGGGTCTGTAATAAGAGTTATTCTGCCAAAATTCGCCCTTTTTTCCGAGCAGCGTTACATAACTTTCCCTCTACTGCGTATGCGGTAGCGAGAAAGTAAAAGCCTTGATCAAATCAGTAAATCAGTAATTCGGGTATCAACAAAATACAATGACAACTGGCCTCCATAAAGAACTTAGAACAAAAGAACTTATTTTATAGTATGTTCAGAACAAAGAATTTGTGTATAGATTACCAATGTTATGATTGAAGTTGGCACATTTCGATCCTAGCTTGATCGAATATGATAGCTAGGTCGAATTCAGCCGCAGTGTCAAGGTAGGAATTCTAGAGGTCGACTGCCCAGAACAGTTATTTTCCGTGGTTAGTTCCATTAATACTTCCGCAGCAGTACCCCTAACAGACGGGCCAAGGACCGTGATTCTTTCTCCTGTCCTCGGCCACTAACTTACATCACTTATACTTACAGTAAAATTCACTACCACCCGTCAGGAGATCATTCGAGAGCTTAGTCGCTGGCTGGGAAGGTGCCTCGCAAGGAGAGTTATCAGGAGGGGAAAAACCCGCTCACCAACGTGTAGGTCGGCGCCAGAATTCTGTTCCGGTATGGGAGGAACACGCCATCGCCCAGGTAAAATATGCACTTCACTCCCGAGACTAACAACCAAAGAGTCAGTGGCATAGCTGCAGCTCTACTTCGGACAGGGGCAATATTAAAATGTGCAATACAAAAATACATAAGAAAACACATGCTTTACGGAAGAGGAAACGACACAAATTGGAAATAAGCTCTTAAAGACAATTTTAAGCATATTTTGTCTAATAAACTACTTGGATATTCTGAATGGCTGAGCCACAATAAACACTCAAAAGTTGGTTTGAAAAATGCTTTCTAGGCAAAAGTTTGTATTGCAGAAGCAAAGAAACACTCCAGACACATGTAAATTGTTTATTATTTACAAAAAATTAATATCTTTGTTCAGAAAGAAAAATTAACCCGGAAATAAAAAAGCACTCAATTTAAACAATTCGACTTTTTCTATTTCTGAACGCACTCCGCTTCAACATTCGTGAGTACGTCTTTTGGTTGTACTTTTTCTTTTCTTTGTTTGAATGCGAGCACATGTCATTTCCTTTATCAGCGTCATCTCGGAAACGAACTCGGCAGACACCGGATCTCGAAGCATCACGATCTGCAAGTATGCCAAAGTTGGAATGTCAGTTCACATTAATTGCAGGGCCGGATTAAATATTGTGGGGCTCCCAAGGCACAAAATTGTGTTGCCCCTTGTAAACATACCTCTCCTTTATTAAATAAAAATCTTGTGTTAATTTAAGTTCTCTCTGTACAAATGCAAATGAAAGTAATAATTTTACATACAATTTATACATTCATTATATTTATTATATTAAATACATTAATGTTACAAAATATGTTATGCTTATGTTATGCAAAATATGTTTTGCATAACATATGCATATGTCATGCAAATTTTTCCGAAGGATAGGGCCCCTCATGGATGGAGGCACCTAAGCAAGTGCTTGTTTTGGCTTATAGGTAAATCCGGCCTAGATTAATAGAATAACTGAATTGTAAGATAATTCAATTCAGTTGCGTCAAATTGAAGTAAGGCCACATGAACAGAAAAGCCATTCAAGGTCGGTGCAATTCTCATTATAACAAACTTTCTGAAGAGGAGCTTTGGGAAATGATCAGCGAAAAGAACCTCCTCGAACTTAATGGTAGCTGAAGCGAAACTGCGCCCTGGAGCAACTTCAATGTCAAAACTGTTAATGGCGCTATAATACTTCAACAAGCTCTAGTAGAGAGGGCATTCGAACGTGATACGAA
This sequence comes from Acheta domesticus, assembly GCA_031308135.1. Classification (NCBI taxonomy): domain Eukaryota; kingdom Metazoa; phylum Arthropoda; class Insecta; order Orthoptera; family Gryllidae; genus Acheta; species Acheta domesticus. Next base: position 21,241 of record JAHLJT010006965.1, read on the forward strand.
CTGGATATAACTTCGAAATTTAAGAGAGAAATAGAAGCAGCAACTCTTCCTTATTTGAACATGAGAACGAAGGCGATGAAAGAAAAAAAATACCAAATCTTGAATTCAATAACTTTCAACTTTGAGAACTTTCAAATATTGTTTTATTTCTTCTCTTTGGGATGTTAATTGTGAATTCTGTTTGTAGTAGCACTTCTTCACTTCTACTGCAATTGTTTTTCAGATACTTTTTCTTTCTTTTTAAAGTTTTTCGATACCGAGGAACCTAACCCACCTTCCTTCATTAAAAGATAAACTCAACATTCGCGGATTTGACATTCGCATTCCTTTGTGAGAACCTAACTCCCCCGAATGTTGAGGGATTACTGTATTACAATATTATTGTAATATTTCCGAACATTATTTCGTCTCAGGTGATGATGAACCTAAGATGCGAGAAAGTTTACTTCAAAATTACGTTTAGTACTCCTAATTTTGTTAGTTAAGTGCTTTAGCTCTCTGCAAGTTACAAAAGTACTAAATAACGTCAATAAGTATTAATAGCATATCAAAAGACAATCTAAAAACATTTGAATTTGTAGAAGAAAAAGCAAGTAAATTCAGTGCACTTACAATATATGTATGTGCAAATGAATGATTTTGAATAAAAATTAAATAAAAGAATTTCTGAAAGTAATAACGTCTCTATCTACTCGTAAAGGAAGGTCAATTTTGCTTTTTTTCCCTTCCTTTCTTCTTTTTTCTTTCTTCGTCTTCTTCTTTTTCAAAAAACAACTCCGGCAGGAAGAGAGCAGGAGCACCAAGCCGCCGCTCTTAAGTGGACGTTTCGCGCTTGGCAAAAATTGATAATATTCGGGATTTTAAAAAATACTTTCAGGGCATATGAGCAGTTAATGTTTGGGTGGCGCAGTATCCCTCACATATACATTCAGCTAAAAAAAGGAAGTGTTTCCATATTCCAATTCGGACCATTCCATTTCGATAAGTCAATCCTGAGCCAAAGGAATGGTCACTAGTTTTAATGGTATCGCAAATCCCATTAAAACTAGTGGTGTGACAATAGCACGTATTTTCTCGCAATATTTCCATATATATATATATATATGGAAATATTGCGAGAAAATACGTGCTATTGTCACATGAGTATATATATATATGTATATATATATACATATGTATATATATATACATATATATATATATATTGAAACGTTCCTCTTTCGAGTTCATTTGGGCTCTGAGTTTTGGTACATTCATCGGAAAGAACACACATTGAAATATAAAGAACCCGGACAATACTTTATTTTACAGCGATTCATACACTCGGTGTGACACTTCTCCACATTACTAATATCACATGTTAACAAACCACAGCTGAGCTTTCCCTGTTTCTGATATTAACTGCTAACAAATCACAACTACACTTCCTTTTTCTAATATTAACCTTTAACAAATTACAACTGCACTTTCCACTTTCTAATATTGACTGCAAACAAATCACAACCACACTTCCTCTTTATTCTTAAAACACTATTCCATACACAAAGGGAAAAAGAAAACCTGATATTTTACGTGGGCGATTCATTTAGCTTCCAGGCGAGGCAGGCGAGGTGCCGTCCCCCCTCCAGATCGGCATTGCTCGGCTGCCCTCGGTCAGCGTCGTTACCCGGAGCCACGACCGGACGCCGCTGCTTGCAACTCGGGGCACACGCGCATCCGTACAATGCTCCCTCCAAAACACTTTTCTTCCAAGCACTATTTATGTTTATTTTGTCCATCCCTTTCACACTGTCTAGTCGGTGGACACACTGCTCATCAGCACTCAATTTCCAGTCCTCGCCGAATGTTTTATAATCACATGCGCCGACATGTGGCGAAATTAGCTTCTGAACTGATATATCGCACTTGCTCAGTTCTTTATATTTCGAACTTCGGTTAGCTGTCGAATATTCTTCGTATTTATCTACACACTTATTCCTATGTCCACTGTTCAATATTACACTTAACGTTTCCTCAGTCCCTAGATTACTATACAAAATCACTCCAGCCAACGCGCCTCTCCGTATCTTACCGAGTTCTCTTACCCACTGACTATCCCATGATCACGATCCCGCTCTCGCTGGCCGCGCTATTTGAACAGGGTCGGCTGCCGCTTCATTTTGCTAAATGTATAATAATAATAATAATAATATAATAATAATTCGTTTCAATATATATACTGTGACGGTACTCCGCCAACACAATCCTTTTTTGTTGTGGTGGACCTGAAAAGGCACAGGGGTCTTGGCTGGGAGGAGCCGTGACTCGGGATCACATGTGAGGTGAATATTAGCAACCCCTTTTTGTAACAATTTTGGATTTATTCCAGATAATGAAACTCCCACGTCCAACAAATACAAATACACAATAAATCAAAATACTGATCTTCCCAGATATCATTGATGAATTACCAAACTCAAAACTATTAGGCCTTTTGCGATGGGATCCCTCGTTTGCTGAAGGTAAAAGCATTTACTGTACAAGAAACACATAGTACTTTACCATTTCCCCTTCCAAAAAGGCTTAAAATTACTTTACAAAAATAATCAATTCCTTTTCTTCTTCTCTTGATTGAAAACTATGTTACATAATATAGCAATTTTGATTTACATTTAACTGTCTTTCTCCTTTTTTCGACTTGGAACATGGAAACTCTGATTAATCACTTCCCTCCCCGATTCAGGTAATCAGTTCTCATTACTTAAATATGTCCACTCCTTTTCTTTCTCTTTTCACTCTCCCCAAAACGAAGTCTGTAATACTTTACGTGCGCCGTCCGACGGGTCTGCTGCAAAAGGTCGCGCACACTCGCGCGCCGCTACCTCGGAAGCCCGGCCGCCACGCGCCGCCAGGGGCGAACTCCAGCCGGCCCCGAGCCCTCTCGCGTTGCCTCCACAGCACGTCCAACCACGTTCCGTCTTCTCTGCTTCTCGTCCGACTCCCGAATTCTTATACCGTTCGTGCGTCCGTATCCTCAAGCGCGGCAGTCGACACGAGCCTATCGTTTCACTGCGGTCCTCGGTTCGCACTATCTGCCGTGTGATAACCACTTAACTCAGTTTTCTAAAACTCACTTTTAATAAACTTAACTTTGTCCATTCTAGCTATTTCATTACAGTTCATCTTCTATTCCTGCCTTACGAAATATCACCTTCACTTTTAGCATTCAACCGTCTTCTCTCCCGAATCTAACATCTGCCTACTCTAGATGCCGCCGCCTAGATACTGACTAGGCACCTCCGTCCGGTGACGCTGCTCAGCCCAGAAGCAGAGCGATTCCCTTATGGTCAGCCGCACTTCCCCTCTTTTCCCTCTCACTACCTGACAAGAGTGGGGGTCACTCTCCTATCTGCCCCGCCGGTACCCCTTCTCGCCAGCGAACGCTTCTCCGGACGCGCCCAGCTTTGCGCGGTCTTTTGAATTCTTGTTCTTCCTTTTTCGTCTCTTCCTTGTCTTTTATCCTCACCCTCATTCACGTATCACAATATATATATATATATATATATATATATATATGGGTTTTGTTGGATTTCTTTCTTACAAGGGAATGCCGGGATGTGACATGTCGAAACATACCTTCATATTTTTTCATTGAATGTACATGCCCTTTTGATCTCATGGTGTAAATTTTGGGTGCCGATACACATTAAAAGTCAATTAAAATATATCCTGAATTTGCGAATTGTCCTTTTGTTTTCGCCGGTGTGAAAATGGCCAACCCTGCAAAGCAGGCGTTACCCAACGCTCTCGCTTGTGACTCAACACCACCGCTCGCCGCAAGCGGTGGACTCTGCTTCCATGGTCGTTTCCAGCGAGGGGCAGGCGGGGAGTCAGCTGCCGCTCCTAGCAGCAAAAATAATAAAACTAATAACACTAATTATAACTGTATATGAAGTCTAAACTATTAATAAAAGTTATTTTCCGAATTTTAGTTTTATCTGTTATTCACTTTTGTAAGAAATACGTCGTTATAAACAAGTGTGAATAGAAGTTTGCAACATGGATCATTAGACGCTCAGGCATTCAATTTACGCGCCGTGTCGTGCTACGTCAGACTTCTCTCCCCCCCACAAAGCTTCCTACTCCCCACTACTTGCACTTTCGGCATTGTCGCGTGCAGACGGTCGGCTCGTAAATGCAGAATGCCCGCGGGAGCAGGCGTTGTACACGCCTGCCTTAATGAATAGGAAGGCTCCAGGTCAAGATGAAATCTACAACGGAATTTTGAAGTTTGGAGGCGAGAGATTAAAAGAACCGCTGAAAGTATTATTTAATAAAATATTAGAAATGGGAGATGTGCCAAGAGAATGGATCATCAGTACTACGATACCGATCTTTAAAAAAGAGAAGAGAAATGACCCTAACAACTACAAAGATATAACGCTACTGATTAGTATATTAAAATTATTGACGAAAATAATACTGGCAAAATTGCAACCATATTTCAAAATCAATGAGGAACAACAAGGATTCCGAACAAACATATCAAGAACAGACAGATCAATAATAGTCCGTCAAATAGTCGAGAAAGCGATCGAATATAACAAGCCCATTCTTGTGTTTTGTAGACCTCAAGAAGGCATTTGATCGAGCTAGGCTACGAGACGTGATTACAATTTTGAGGAACAAACTAGTGCCTAAAAATTTGACAGAAATCATTGAAGCTACATATACAGACGTCAAAATTAAAGTAAAAGTAGGAGGCCTAACTACAGATGAAATAGAATGTGCGGGTGGAATACGCCAGGGCGAATTCCTAAGTCCAATAATCTTCAACTTGATAATGGATAAACTAATTGGAAGCGTAAAAGCAATGGAAGGCTACATGATGGGTAATAATCAGATAAATATACGTCATCTGTTACGCAGTGCTTCTGCAGAAGATAATCTGCAAAAACTATTGTATAAATTCATAAAGACAGAAAAATTATTAATATGATGGTCTCAACGGAAGAAACAAAATCGATGGTAATATCCAATGGAGCCTCTAAGATGTAAGTTGGAAATAGAACGGAAACTCATCAAGCAAGTGATGAAGTTCCAGTACCTGTGAGTGGATATCTCCAGCGATCGCCATACATACAAAGACGTAAGGGAGCAGGCCATGAAAGGTTCTTTCATATCAGGATACTTAAGAGATGTAACTTGGAAAAATAAATACCTTAACATAGAAGGTAAAGTTAAAATCTACAAGATAATGGTAAGACCAGTTCTGACAATTGGAGCTGACATCCGGGCTCATACGACGAAAACAAAAATAACTACAGTAATCACTCGACATCCGCAGATTCGCTATTCGCGAGTTCCGAACTTTCGCGATTAGAGATATGCTACCAATTTTAACATTCGCGACTTCAGCATTCGCGAGTGCGTCTTTCAGTCGTACATTTTCTTTTAAGCGAGCACATTTCATTTTCTTTATCAGCGTCATTTGGGAACCGAACTGGGAAACTTGACAGACACCGGAGCTTAAAGTATCACGTTCTGCAAAAATCTCAAATTTGTAATGTCAATTCACATTAATAGAAAAACAAAATTGTAAAATAATTCAATTCACTTGGGTCAAGTTGGAGGTAAGGTTTTGGTCACAAGAACAGAAAAGTCATTCAGGACCTGTGCATCTGTCATTGCAATGATTTCACTGGAGAGTAGCTTCGGGAAATAATCAGCAAAGAAAACCCCATCGAACGTAATGATGAACTAACGGAAACGAAACTACGTCCTGGAGAGAAATAGAAGCAGCAACTCTTCCACATTTGGATATTAGAATGAGTAAGATGATGAAACAAAAATAACCAATCCTATATCCAATCACTTTCAACATTGAAATAAGTTTCAAATATTGTTTTATTTCTTCTCTTTATAATATTAATTGCAAATTTTGTTTGTACTAGTGCCGACACAGTTCTACTGCAATTCTTTATCATTTCTTCTTTCTTTTTTAAACAGTTTTTCGATATCCAGGAACCTAATCCATGTTTTTTCATTAAAAGATAGACTCAACATTCGCGGATTTGACATTCGCGATGATTTTCAGGAACGTAAACCTCATGAATGCTGAGGTATTACTGTATATCGATTAGTAGAAATGAACACACTACGATCGATTGTAGGAAAACCAGGAATGACAGGGTAAGAAATCAGGATGTAAAAAAACAGTTTAAAATAAATGATGTAACAAAATTTGTGAAAAGAAGAGGAAAAAAGAATGGAATAACCATATTACACGAATGAGCGGTGATAGACTGGTGAAGGTAGCCAGGGATATGATGTCATTAGGAAGCAGAAAGGGCGTGGAAGACCGCAGAAAAGATGGAGAGAAAATCTGCAGTCAACATCTAGTGAATTCCCAGGATGAAGCGTGTAGAAAAACAGGTGTATAACCTACATAAGAGAAGAAGAAGAAGAAGAAGAAGTTTGAGTTTTTATTGCGGCTCAGACATTCGAAATCTCGAATGAGTTTACTAGACAAAATATGCTTCACATTAACTTAAAAGCTTATTTTCAGTTTCATTGTTTCTTCCCGGGATACCCTGAATTTCATGCAAAGTTACACGAAAACTAGTCGTATTTTCGAAAAATGTACATCACGTTATTTCAAGATCTGACTTTGAACAACATAATATATTAAAGAAAATCTTATACATTGCAGTTGTACGAAGGTGATGTGAAGTGTATTACTGCAAGATCAATACAACTAAATAATTTACAGTAGTTTTGACGGTTCTAACAGTTAATGTAGCATTCAAGCTGTACAAATCATTTGGTAAAATTAATATACAAATTACAATAATCCTCCTTAAACAGATTATCAGAGGTATGTTCGGGCTGATATAACTCACAATCCGTGTTTTCAAATTGTACGTTTATCCTGACGAGTTCAATTATGTGAATATAAATTTTAAATTAGAAGTTCCTAATCTGCATTGCTCGTTTTATTCGAATACGGCGGGTTTATGAAATCTCTTGGACTGCATTCGGACGTGATCTGCCAAACAACAATGGATGGTGGGTTGCCTACGCATCAGGGGCAAATTATTACGAGGCACTTTCCTTCCCCCGTAAGCTTTAGCTACTCCACTGATTAAATGTTAATTTCTGCTTTCGAATTCAAACACTCTTCTTCCATTTGAAGGTCTTCAAGTTTTTCAAAAAGTGAAAGTTCTCGGGTCATTCCATGCTAAATCAACAAGGATCCCAGCCCTGACAGTTTCTTATTTTTTTCAAACTTCCTGAAATACTCTTTAAAGTGCATAAAATGACGCTTATGAAGGTTGTAACAAATATAGTTTCCTATTTACAATGATTTGAAATTCGTAAGAATCGCGAAATAGCTGCGCGCAATGCTAAACAAAAACTTTATTATCTCAGTTGTTTTCAAAGGTAAAAAATTGTTCATATATCATTTTAAAGCGTATAAATGAGGCTTTTGGACACATGTTGAAGAAACAATGTATAGTTTTGTAACGTTTCCAAATTAACCAATACATATTTTAAAATTTATTTATAGAAAATGCATATTTTAAAATCAGCGAAAAAATATATTTGTAGTCTTAATTATATAACGAGTGTACAAAAAGTTTGGATCTGGGATGATAATGGCATCGGGAGTTACAAATTATTGAAACAGCACATGCGTCTCATGAACGTCATGAACTGATTGTTTCTACTTCCATTGATCAACGTCTCACATTGAAATTAGATTAGTAAGGCTGAACTTTTCCTCCAATATACATATTATAAGATAAAATTAGCTATTTTTTACTCAGAAGAGAGGTATAATGTAAAGTTGTCTGAGAAACAATGATAATGGTAAGCACTTTCGGAAAGGACATTTAATTCAAAAATTGGTACTTGCCACTTGAAATTTCTATTTCCGATGATTCCGATTTGAAGTTCAGATCTCAACATGCGGTGCTGTGATGAGTCTTCACTACATGAAAATGTCTTTGCGAGCACGACTGCTTTTTTTTCAGAGGGCGGAAACAATTAAATTTACAATTGCCTAAAACGGGTAGCGCTATTGACAATCTTCCAAGTCCCTAGCTTCTGTTCATTTGTTCATCAGTTCTTTAAGCAACATTTTCATTTTTCCGGTTTTCCTTCCAACTCCCAATAATATAGTTCTCTGTGAGTTTGTCCTGATATGTACTGAAGCTCTACAAGCTAGCAAGAGTTGCAAACGCTTAGAAGAGTCCCACCTAATTCATCATAGGCATTTTTTCCATGAGATGATGCACGAAATTGCCATTCCGCATTTATTTCAATCCTCGTTATGCAATGAAAGATTCACGATATTTTGCTTGTTTTATGTTGTGTACAAGATCCGTCAAAGAACAATTCTATGGAGACAATTTCCAATGCTTTGCTTCAAAAAGTGAATCAGTTGTCGCTGGAAGAAATGCATAGACATTTGTCGCGTTACAAGCAATCTGAAACAATAATTAAATTGTCACGCAATTAATTTGGACAAGCTAATCTGAAGTAGACAACAAAAGGATGCAATGTGGCCTGAGAATTGTTTCATTGAAATCCTTGCAGTTCATCTTTTTTTTTTTTAAATTTATTATTAAAGTCGCATCGACTACTGAGGTCATTAGCGACTACTTTAAGTACAACTTTACAATATTAACATGGCAACTTTACAATAGATATGAAAATTTACCAAATATTACAATATGTGTGAGTATGTAGACACAGACATTACAGGTATTTTGATGTTACAGAATTAGTTTCTAGTATCCATACCATACACCTATTACAATTAGATTTCTTTAAGAATGTTGCTGTCTTTACAGAATTTTAATATTTTATTTTGGTAGTCGATGGATGATAGCATCAGTTCAGGGTTTTGCTCATCTTCTAGGCATGTGTGTCTGCTGTACTGAAACATAGGACATTGAGTTAAAATGGTGTTCAAAGTTAAGAATGGTATCACAGTTCTGGCAGGTAGGTGGGGGATTTCCAGTTAGCAAGTGTTGATGACTGAAAACTTGCAATGACCGGTTCTTATTCTTGTTATTGTCACCTGATCTTTTCTTGAAAATTTTTTGGAGGTTTTTCAGGGAGTAAAAATTGTTAACGTGTTTGTGTAGAGGCTGGATTTCATATTTTTCCAGAGGTTGCTCCACTTTTCATCCATTGCTTTCTTGATGTGGGTCCATAAATCCTTGCAAGTGTGTGATATTGTTAAAATACTTCTGTTTCAGGGCTTACATTTTCTTCTTCAAGACTCATTGTATTATGTTCAGGGGTTGTTTTGTAATCTGGTATCCAGGCAATTATAAGACTTCTTTTAGATTGTATAATAGTCATGATATATTTCATGAATAATGTTTATCATTGGTAGGCCAGGGTAGTTATTGAGAATGTTGTTTATTGCTTCAAGAGAAGTGGAGAATATGACAAACTTGTTATTTCTGAGTTTCTGTGACATTTTGAAGGCTGTCATTATAGAGCATATTTCAGCTGTAGTAGTACTAGAGTAGGAATGCAGTCTGTTTATAATTTTAGACATCTTTGGTAATTGTAGTTTGGCATATTTTCCATCTCTCTTATTGGTAAACTTTAGTATAGATTTTATAGGAGTCTTGGTATTTATTTTCTATTTCATTAAGTTTATTTTCCTATAGTTTTTAGCCATTTTGTTTATTTGAAATAGTGTCTAGTGTTGTATCTGTTACTATTTCAGGAATTGTCCATGGTGGTATAGCTATTATTTCTTTTTTCCATTAGTATATGTTCCTGAAGGTTTAACTGTCTCAGAAGGTTTTTGACTTTGGTATATACTGGTGAAAAGCATTTTGTTCTTTGGTAGTAATTTTGAAGTTTGGGGTATATATCTGTGGTAGATTATAGGGTTTTTGATTCTGCTGATTTGATGGCGATATTTGAGAGTTAGCATTTGTCTACGGTGAGCTAGGGTTGGTTCTTTGGCTTCTATTAGGGATGCTACCAATGGGGCTGGTTTGAAAGCAACCAGTGCTTATTCGTAGAGCTTTGTTGTGTATAACATCAAGTTTTTGTAGGTCTTTTTTGCTAGCTGAATCATATAATATGGATCCATAGTCGATTTTGGATCGAATTATTGCTTTGTAGGTCATCAGCTGGAGATGTTTTATCTGCTCCCCAGTTATTATGGGATATGCACTTGAGTATGTTTAGTCTTTTCTTACATTCCTCAGATAAGATTTGTATATGCCTTTTCCAGTTCATTTTTGAGTCAAAATGCATGCCTAATATTTTAATGTTTTGATAAAATTTTAGGTTATGTAGGTCCATTTTTAATGTAGGCTGACTCTCCATATTTTGTCTGGAGAATACTATACATTGGGTTTTGGAAGCTGAAAATTTAAAGCCTGATTTGAGAGACCATTCAAGTAGATTGTTTAGGGCAGATTGTATAATTTCTTGACTGGTTGTAATAGATGATCCTCTGCAGAGAATGGTAATGTCATCAGCATATTTCCTTATGATTACCGGATGATTGATTTCAGATCCTGCATCATTGATGGCCAACAGGAATAGAGTAACACTTAGTACAGCACCTTGTGGTAGTCCATTCTCCAAGTGTTGTACTGATGATAGGCTACCATTAACTCTCACATTAAAGGTTCTTTCTTTGGTGAAATTCTTGATGAATTGAAATATGTTGCCTTTAAGTCCATATTCCTGTAATTTTGTCATGATTATATGGGTCCACACCATGTCATAGGCTTTTTCAATGTCTAGACTCACTGCTAAAACATGTTGTTTGTTAGCAAGGGCTTCTTGGATGTAATTATCAATACTTACTAGATGAGAGGTAGTTGAGTGTCCAGCTCTAAAACCAAATTGATTGTGGGATATGATGTTTTTTAAAGTCTAGAAACCATCTGAGTCTTTTGTTAATTATTTTTTCCAGGATTTTGCACATATTGCATGTTAAGGAAATGGGTCTGTAATTTTCAGTTTTAGTGGGGTCTTTCCCAGGCTTTGGTATAGGTATAACAATAGCTGATCTCCATAATTTAGGAAATACATTTTTATTCCATATTATGTTATATATTCTTAGTAGAGTTTCTTTTCCTTCCAGGGGTAGATTTTTTAAAAGAATATATGGAATATTGTCTGGTCCAGGTGAGGAGTTCCTAGTCCTGTTGATAGCAGAATTAAGTTCTTGAATTCCAATAGGTCATTAATATGGTAATAAGTAGCCAAGTCTTGATTATTTGTAGGTTCTGTAAGGTTCTCTTGCTCTTTTTTGTGCTGTAAGAAGGCTTCTGTATAGTTTTTTGAACTAGAGTTTTTGGCAAAGCAGCATGCAATTGAATTTGCTATTTCATTATGGTCTGTAATGATTTGGTTATTTGACAGTAAAAAATGTATTTGGTTACCTTTCTTTGTTCCTTCGATAGCTTTTATTTTTGCCCATGACTCATTTATATTATTGTGTATTGATAGACTTGAGACATAATTGCGCCAGGTGTTTGCTTTACTCTCTTTTATGGTTCTTCTTGTAACAGCTCTCATCTTTTTGTATTGTATTTTATTTTCTTCTGTATTATGTTTTTTATATTTGTTGAAGGCATGTTTGGAATTTTTAAGTGCCAATTTACATTTCTCATTCCACCAATGCACTAGTTTGGGTTTCTTTGCTAAATTGGTTGTTTCAGTTGATCCGTTTGCAGCTTTAGTTATGACATCGTTAAATGAATTGATAATAGTATCGATATTTTCTGTTTCTAGAAGGTCGTTAATTTTAGGTAGGTATTTTTTGATCAAATTATTATAAAGGTTCCAGTTTGCTTTGTTGTAATTCCGTCTTGGGATTGCTTGATCTTGGTTATGAGTATTGGGAGTATTGTGTATGTTTATAAAAATGGGGAAATGGTCACTATCATATGGGTAATCTAAGATGTTCCATGAACATTTATAGGAATATTGGGTGGAGGAGATGGAGATATCGATGGCACTGTAACTGTTGTTACTGGCATTGATGTGAGTAGGTTCTCCAGTATTAAGAACAATTGTATCTAGTTTATCAAAAATTTCCTCAAGCATAATTCCTCTACTGTCAGTTTTATTAGAGCCCCAAATTTGATTGTGGCTGTTGAAATCTCCCATAATGAGAAATGGCTTTTGCATCTTGTTAATAATATCAGTTACTTCTTGTTCAGCAAACTTGTAGCTATTTGGTAAGTAGATATTACATATATTAATTTGCACAGGTGACAGGATCCTTATAGCACTAACTTCAATGTTTGATTGAATAATCACTTCTTGATATGGAATATGGTCTTTAATGTATATAGCTACACCACCACTGGCATGATTGGTGTTACATCTGTTTTTGAAGGAGCAATTATACCCTTTGATATTACCATGCTTGGAGTCTTTGAAGTTGGTCTCTTGGATACACAGGATATCAGGGTGTGTTAAGTTACATAGGTACTGTATACTTTCTAGTCTGGGTAAAAGCCATTTACATTCCATTGAAGAATTTTCATTGACTGGTGTTGATTTCTATACTGGAGTCTGTTTCAGTACTTGATTCATCTGCAGTATGAAGTACTGAGTTGATTTTCCTGATAATCCTGGTGAATCTGCCTTTTATGGTTTTATTGGTGAGATGCGGATATAAACTATGCATCATTTTGGTGATGGATGATATGTCTTGTGTGTAGTTACTGGCTACAAGTATAGGATCATTAGCACTGAAGGAGTTCTCTAGAAAGGATTTAAATTGTATGTAAGTAAGGGGGAAGTTATTTTGAGAGTCTTCAATGATGTGTTTGATAGGGGTTATAAGCTCTTCCATATTTTTCTCTTTCTTCTTTTTTTCTTTTTTGGTTGTTTTGAGAGTTTTTCACTATTATTTGCTTCAGTTGTGTTGCTTACAGACATGGGGGGTGAGGAAGAGTCAGTCTGGAGGCATCTTTTATTGGTATTAAGGGAGACTATGTTGTCATTAGTTGGAATTTCTTCATTGTTTTTAGCTTCATTAGTAGAGAGTAGAGATTTAGGAGGTGGTGGAAAATCAGTTGTGGGCATTCTTGTAGTGAGATCATGGTTACTTTGTATATCTGCTACTTCAGTGTTTGTTCCATTGGTTGTTGGATCTGGCAAGTCACAAGATTTCTCCCTAATGTGTTCAGATTCCATGGGAGTACTTCTTAGATTGGTAGTCTTTTGTTGATTAGAAGTATTAGGTGTAGGGCATTGTCCAGCTAAGTGTCCTGTTTGGTGACAATTAAAGCATGACATTTCATCTGTTGTGAAAAATATCCTGTATGTTGCGCCATCATAATACACAGTAGTTGATTCAGTTAGTCGATCTATATCTTCAGGGGAAACATACACTTGTCTGCGGAAACTCATAATGTGAGAGAAACCCTGTCCAGGAATACCAGCTTTAACAAATGAAATTTTGGATGCCAGTTTGATATTGTTGGTGGTGAATACATTCTCTATTACTGAGTGTGGGATGATGGGACAGACGTTTGAAATAATTATTCTTTTGGCCTTTGTTAAGAGTGGTCTCAATTTCAATTCATGGTTTTTGATTTTATGATTTTGTGGTTGTTCGTGAGGTTATCAGCTATAGTTTGGGAGCTTAGAAAGATGCACACTCTGTTGTTTGCTATTCTGGATATGAACCTTATTTCACTTGGGTCAATAATATCGGATAAACTGTTTACGTAATCTTTAATGGTGAGGCCTTCTTGTGAGTCAATGATTATGGCCTGGTCCTTGGTGGGAAACACTTCAGTTGACATAACATTTGCGTAGGTTTTCATATTTGGTTGAGTAGATACCTGAGGTTGCGGGATTGAGGTTAAGGGAGCCCCGATGTCCGAGGGCTCCATCCTTGCGCAGGGTAGCCGCTGCACCGGCTGACCATACACTTGATTACAGGCACTCACAACTCGTGGAACAAGAATATTGCCACTAAGTAAATACCACTTAATTCACTGACTGAAAGACAATATGATAGCAACTGCGTTTCACTGGACGCGATCGGAGCACGATGTGTCTCGGTCGGCTGCCACAATGGAACTCCCAGTTCATCTTGAATAACAAGGGAAAAGGTCAGAAAAATCGCACAAAACTATGCGTTCTCCTGGTTGAATCGGTATTGTATGATCTCTTTTTTTTTTATAATTTTTATTATTTTGAAGATTATATATGGCTCAGTTTAACATTACAAACTTTCTCACATTTTTTGATGCTTATTATCTACATTAAAAAACTAAACTATTACTTCTTTACAAACTATTTATTAGGAAGAGGAAACCCACTGAGCACCTCACAAGGAATCATCCAAATTTGCAAATTGTATATAAAAAACATGCTTGGGAAATCTATTTTTTATTCTGGTTGCGTTTCTGGGTGCTTTGCCTAGGTTATATTGGGATAGTTGTGTAATTGATGGTAAATTGTTATAAAAATTATGGGATAACTTAGTGATGTGATGTATGATAGGCTTTATTTAAATTTCTTTATGAAGTTGTTTGTTTGTGATGAACCAGGGTGCATTGGTTATTGTTCGCAGGAATTTATTCTGTATGACCTGTAATTTATGAATATTGGTTTTTGCTGCATTAATCCAGACAGGACAGGCATAGAGCATTAGGGGTCTTATTACTGTTGTATATATGAGCTTAGCATTTTCTATTGTTATTTTACTGGTTGTTTATTAATGGTTTTAATTGGATTAGTTTGACTTTTGTTGTTGTG
>JAHLJT010006967.1:0-17108 GCA_031308135.1 Acheta domesticus
ATAGCAACAAATATTCAAAATCCGAAAATTCCGCCTGGAACTGCAAGTCTGATACAACCTTTGGTTAAAGAGTTCTTCCGACAATGGAAATCTCTTTATCGCCAAATTACCAGAAAATAATAGTTTCTCGGCAAGCAGATTTTCACGTATACCAAAGAGATAGTATCTTAAAGTTACAGTCATTCATCCATTACCAATTTTCGTCCCCAAGATTTAGAAACCTCAACAGATATGTATGGTACGCCGCTCAGTATGTTGATGAAAGACCTACATTCTTTGTGAAACCTGCACAGAATGCCATATCACAGAACCATTAAGTGAAATTGATGTTTGTGTATAATCTTTTATTGTTGCACCACGAAGTGCAAGAAAAATATGTTTCAATCACTGCATTATTCAGTCACATTTTTGTAAAATATACAATGAATGATGTTTTAATTTTGAAATGAATGTGGTGTGGACAACATTGTCTTGCTCATTCACAAGACACCGCTGAAACCATCTGCAAACTTTCGGCCTGAAGCGACGAAAGCACTCGCATCCTGCCCACGGAGCGATTCATATAGCGGTTGGGGTGAGGAGCTGCACGCTGACGTGCGGCCGACCTTGGGGCGTCTCGTGTTGCGGGGATGTACATTCGCCTTTTTGGAGAGGAAAAACATGATAGTAGGTCATGGTGGGGATAAGAGAAAAGCACCTTTAGTTATTGTGCCTACAATTAGTGAAGTGTTCTCCAAACTAATATTGATACAGTAGGGCCGTTTACGCAAAGTAGTTCCGGTTGATTGATTGATTGATTAAGGTTTAGAGGGCGCTTCAACTGCCAAGGTCATTGGCGCCCATGTCGAAGTATTTTAAAAAAGGGAATAGGTTCAGTATGTGTTACAGATGGAGCCTACCCTCTAATTAAAATCATATACATAAGGAGAGACTTGAATTCTACATCGAGTATTCAAGTAGTAGGACAGAAAGAATATATAACAAACACGTAAAATTCATAGTAGAACTAAAAGTTGGCTGTAAAGGGGCCAAAAATAAAACAACAAAAAGTATAACACTATTCTATTCTCTCAAATAAGATTATATATTCCGCTTTCCCTCAAGAAGCAAAAAACTTTTGAGAGCGCGGAATCGTCATCCCCGAGCACCTCCCTTAGCGAGTTGCCCAGGCCATGTCTTCGTCGGTTGCCTAAATATTTCCTGCAGTTCAGGAGGACGTGTTCCACAGACAGAGCCGTCCCGCATGAGTCACATACGGGAGGAGTTTCTCCTCGAAGGAGGAAACCGTGGGAAAAATGGCAGTGTCCAATTCGAAGACGAGTTAAAATTACTTCCTCACGCCTAGAGGAGCGAGATGAGGAACGCCAGGGAATTACAGAATTCTTTATCCCACTTAGTTTAAAATTGGTATTGTGCCACTCTGTTTGCCACGCTCTAAACAGAGATCGTTTCAAGTAAGCCTTAACATCGGACAATGGCACAGCAGGAACGTCGATACGAGTATTACGAGTAGCAGACTTCGCCGCCAGGTCGGCCAGCTCATTCCCTGTGATTCCCACATGGCCTGGAACCCAACTAAGAACCAGGTCATAGTTGCGGGACATGAGACTATGAATCAGGTTTTGAACTGATTTTGTCAGGTAGTCTGACGAAGGCCGGGAGACAGCCTGAAGAGAACTGAGAGAATCAGAACAGAGAACTACTCGCTGCAGCGTCGTTGACTCGATGTACATTAGGGCTTTGAGTATTGCATACATTTCAGCTGTGAATGTACTGCACTGTGAATGAAGACGATATGATTTGGTGGCCCAGATGCAATGAAAACTACACGCCACTGCGTCATTGTGCGATGACCCGTCCGTGTACAAGAATAGATGATCCGGATAGGCTTCCCTCATATCCTGAAACTGCTTCTGGTAAACCAGAGGACTAGTATTTTGTTTGGGAAGATTGGAGAGTCTGAGGTCAATATTGGGGGGAAGGAGTTTCCAGGGGGGAATCAGGTCATTTGGGGGTTTCACAGGAGTGGGAAGATCGACATTAAGTCCCCGCAAAAGATTTCGCAATCGAATGCCTGGGGGCTGGGGTAGCGATGTTCGAAGAATATAAGAAGATTCATATTTTGGGCGAGTGATTATTCGGCGACAAGGATGATTAAAGAGGCCTGACACTTTAGCACCATAAGACGCTAATAGAATATCTCGCCTTATTTTTAAGGATGGCTCCCCAGCGTCAGCTAGAATGCACTCGATTCGGCTGGTGCGATACGCGCCTGTTGAGAGGCGAATACCTGCGTGGTGTATGCTGTTGATAGGTCGAAGGGTGGAAGGAGCTGCAGAACCATACACTTCACTACCGTAATCCAATGCTGAGCGAATGAGTGCTCTGTATAACCGCAGTAGGGTAATGCGGTCGGCTCCCCATGAAGTGCCACTAAGCATTCGAAGAAGATTGAGGGGGGAGACGCATCTGGTTTGCAATGTGCGGATATGAGAGCGCCACGTGAGGGACTTGTCAAAAGTCAGCCCCAGAAACCTGGCAGAGTCAGTGAATGGAAGCTGATTTCCTCCCAAGTACAGGATTGGATCGCTATGCAAGTGGTATATTCTGCAGAAGTGCAGTCCAGTGCATTTAGTAGGTGAGAACTTGAAACCTGTCGACATGCTCCATTCATGCAGCTTGTTGAGCACCAGTTGGAGTTGCCTCTGGATCACACTTATGCTGCTGGATGAACAAAAAATGGCAAAATCATCTACAAACAGCGATGCCTTCACAGGTTCCCTCACGACCGACGCTATACTATTGATGGCTATGGCAAACAGAGTGACACTTAGTACCGAGCCTTGGGGGATGCCGTTTTCAAGGGGGTGACTGTTAGACAGTTTGTCACCGATGCGAACTCTGAAAGATCTGTCCGATAAGAAATTTTGGAGGAATAAGGGGAGCTTCCCCCTGAATCCCCACGAGTGCAAGGTTCGCAGAATGCCATACCTCCAAGTGGTGTCATATGCCTTTTCTATATCGAATAGTACGGCGACAAGGTGTTGTCTCAGAACGAATGAGGTTGAAATTTCCGTTGCAAAAGCGACGAGATGGTCAAGGGTAGACCGGTGTTTCCTGAAACCGCACTGAATTGGTGCCAGTAGGTTTCTGCACTCCAAGGTCCAGACCAAGCGCTGGTTTACCATCCGTTCCAGCACTTTGCAAACGCAGCTGGTGAGAGAGAGAGGTCGGTAGCTCGATGACAGCGACCGATCCTTTCCCTCCTTCAGAGCTGGGATAACTATGGCTTCTCGCCATACAGCAGGGATGGTGTGCTCTTCCCAGATGCGATTATAAAGGCGGAGGAGAAATTGCATCGCCACATCAGGAAGATGTTGTAACATTAGGTTGTGTATTTCATCAGGACCTGGGGCAGTTCGTCTGGCCAATGCAAGAGCAGAGCGCAATTCCGATATGGAGAAAGGTGTGTTGTAATCTTCACACGCTCTGCAGAAGAAATCCAACGGACGGCTCTCCATCCTTTCTTTGATCAAAAGAAAGTCAGGAGCGTAGTTCGCCGAACTTGACATGGCTTCATAGTGCGCGGCGAGTTCCTCTACAATCATATCTGGGGATGTAATAATTTCTCCGTTTTTCAGGAGACCTGGCACCGTATTTGGTAAAGAGTGTCCTCTTATCTGTCGAATTTTTCTCCATACCAGGCGTGGTGGCGTGTGACAATTGAGAGACGAAACGTACGCTCTCCACGATGCATTTTTGCTCTCTAAGATAGTTCTTCTAGCCTTCGCCCTGCATCTTTTATACTCGATTAAGTTATCCACTGTTGGATAGTGTCTGAGGCGTGCCAGTGCCTTTTTTCGAGCACTGACCGCTCTCGAGCAGTTCTCATTCCACCACGGAACGAAAGGATGTCGCGGTTTAGCACTTGCCTTCGGAATTGCGATGGAAGCGGCAGCGAGTACAGCGCTATTAAAATGTTCTGTCATTTCATCCACATTTCCGAAGGGACCGTCTGATAGGTTAACATTATTCTGGAATGTCGACCAGTCAGCTCGTCGCACGATCCATTGAGGGGGCCGTGCACAACTACGGCGAAGATGATCAATGTGGACAATCGTGGGGTAATGGTCGCTTCCATAAAGATCTTCTAATATGGTCCACCGCATAGCAGTAGCAAGTGAGGAGCTGCAAAGGGCTACATCAATAGCCGTGCTAGAATTCGTAGCTACGGTAAAATGAGTTGGTTCCCCACTGTTGAGAATAGCCAAATTCATGGTGTCGATTACTGATTCCAAAATAGCACCTCTTTGACACGTACGAGAGGAACCCCAAAGAGGGCTGTGGGCGTTTACATCACCCACAACCAAGAAAGGTGTGGGCAATTGGTTTATTAGACTTAGAAGGTCATCAGCCGACACCGTTTGTCTTGGGGGAATATAGACATTACATACGGTGAGTGAGAGGGACGGCAGATATACCCGCACACAAACTGTTTGAAGGTCAGTGTGAACAGGGATTTCCGCAGAATGCAGCGAATCCTGGACCAAAGTAGTAACTCCGCCGTGAGCGCGAAGGCCGTCATCGACATCAACCCTATAAGGAGTGAAACCGCGAAAGTGTATGGACCGTGATGGAGAAAGATGCGTTTCCTGTAAGCAGAAAATTGATGGTGTATAACGGGACAATAAGAGTTTTAATTCGTCCCGTCGGAGAGAAAATCCGTTCAGATTCCAGGATAGGAGAGCCGTTGTTTAAAAAGTTAAGAGGATTTCTTCTTTTCCTTTTTTCGCCTCTGCCGCCCGAAGGAGCGAGTGTCCACCCCGGCTGAAGTTTCCTCCGAGGCAGACTCATCCTGACCACTGCTCGACAGGCTGAGAGATCGCTCAGAGCGAGTTTCAGGAGTCGGGGTAGGTGGTCGGAGTTTGGAGGATCTATCGTTTTTCTTGTCCAGGCCAGCAGGCCGTGTGACATCAGCCTTCTTGCGCGGCTGAGAAGTGGATTCTTGTTCTGTCTTTGTCTTTGTTGTCTTCTTGGGTGGTGTCTTGAATTTTGTGGGGATTATTATTTTCCCACCTTGCAGAGGCGATGTCTCCTCAGGGAAGTCCACTGGGGATACCTGGCAACAAAAGTTCGCTACTGGGGGAGTAGCACGAGAGGACTGAATGCTCGTCGCTTTGACAGTGTTCGCTAGAGTGCTAGAAAAAGAACGCCTGAGATCCACAGGGTTCTTCACCAGGTATCGGCGTTTCGCTTCCGGAAAAGATACCTTCTCCGTCACCCTAATCCTTTGAATCTCCCTCTCTCTCAGATATGTGGGGCACTTGTTAGAGTTGGCCGCATGGTCTCCTTCACAATTTACACAGCGGGCTGGTGATGAACAAGGGTTGGGATCGTGCGCGGAATTACCGCACTTTGCGCAAGCAGGGCTTACGGCCATGCACCTTTGTTGTGTATGACCGAACCTCTGACACTTAAAGCAGCGCAGGGGGTTCGGCACATACTGCCGCACGCGAAGGTTATAATAACCACAGCTAACATACTCTGGGAGAGAAGGGAGATTAAACGTCAGGATCAAGGTAGAAGTGGGGATCTCTTTCCCATTCTCCTTCCTCCTGATCCTGTACACCTCCGTTACACCGTAGCTCTTGAAAAAGGAAAGAAGATCATCCTCGTTTTCAGTCGCAAAGTCTTCATGGTTGACCACTCCCTTACATAGGTTAAGTGTAGGGTGAGTGGTCACTTCCACTTGGAGGCCGGCAATCTGTTCAGTTTTTAAAATCTTTTCTATTTGTTCGTCGGTGCGTGCTTCAAAGAGAATTGTACCATTTCTTTGTCGCACGACCGCTTGAAGCTTTCCAAAACTCTCCTCAATTGCTCGCGCAAGGCGGACCGCACTAACACTTTTGAAAGTTTTTTCAGTTTCCGAGCAAGACATCAACAGAAACCGAGGCTTTCTTGGTTTATCTTCTTCCCGGAGGAAGAAGCTATTTAGATCAACTGTTCTGTCACATCTCCTCTTCCTTGCAGAAGAGGGCAGGGGGGGTTGTTGAGTATCCATGAGATGGATATAAATTCATCTCCGTGCTCCCCACCCACCATGGAGTCCAACAAGGGGACACCCCACTGGGGTGCCAGGGCTGACACGAAGATATAGTAGGGGAATGTCACAGCGCTGCACCGCCGTGGATCCCCCCGCTCACCCTGGAGTTCAGTGCAAGACCTAGTCCGAGCCGATTGATCGGGAGTGGGTTAGCTCCCGACCGCCCGTCTAGAAGAGTCCGAGGCCAAAGCGAGTGTATTGACACCTACAAGGAATGTTCCCCAAAAATACGTAGACGTACCCCTTAGTGCAAGCCAAAAAACATAGCACCAGGACTAGTTGGGAAACAAACAGGTCTCTCAACTGCCAGGACACACATTCCCTCCGACACGGGTCGCCATGCACGGCAAACACATGGGTGGGCGTTCAGCATACAGAGAAGGCCAGTGAGGAAGAAAAAGGAGTGAAAAGAATATACGTGACATGAAATGAAAAGCAAGACGATGAAAAAAATGGAGAAAGGAACACTTGAGAGCCTTCTCTGCATCCCCCCGTCAGGACGTGGACCAACCCACCTCGACGGGATGAACCTTTGGACTACCTGTTGTCGGCCCATAAGGGTACAGGAGAGAAACTGGGTTGGCACACACCAGGCCACTGATTAGAGTGGAGGCCCGAACCTTGCACTAGCCAGCGAAGGAGTCTGCCTTCAGAAGTCAGTGAAAATCCCGTAGGGTTTAGTAATGCCGACTGGCGATCGGAGGGACCCCTTGCTGGGCCCTGCGGGGGGATGCCCCGAGGCCACTGTGGGTCGCAGTAACGGATGGCAGGAAACAACCCGAGGGTTAAGTGTGATCTGTGAACTCGAACTTGCGTCCTGCGAATCTTCACTTCAAACCAATGAGCAAAATGGATAGAACAAGCAATGTAATGAATCTTAACGTGCCTTGTTCTACCAATGTCCCATACCTGCTCAGAAACCGAGCTAATGTCACCTTGTCGACGTCTGGCCATCCCACGGATGTTAGTCCCAGGGACCCAGAGCCGGCAGTAGCTCGAAGCCATCGTCAGAGATGGACCCGGGATGAATTAAAGGAGGTGATGTGGTGCTTTTACTATGCAAAAGCGAAAAATGGGGGCTCAGAAATAGAAGTTTTCAAGGTATGGAGAGAGCGGAACCCAGATATGAGACCTACCCTAGACTCAAAGAAGCTTGCCAGTCAACGACGATACATACTCAGCAGTGGAAAATTCACAGCAGAACAACTTGCTGACATTGAGAGAAATGCGGAGTATGTACTTCGCTCGAACAATCCACATGACGAACATGTAGAACTTGAAAATGATGATCCCGTGGAAGGTTCATCTCTTTCCAGTGAAACACACGTCAGTGGTGAAAATTCATCTGGCAATGAATTACACGATAAGGACATGATGCGAAATCTCCTTCGGCGCGAGATAGAAAGAGTTAGTCAACTTCCGTTTGAATCTCGCGAACCGTTGAGGAGAATATACGAAAATGCCAAAGCTAAAAGAGTGATAGAAACAGTGAATTCTGTCTTAAATGAGGTGGTACAGACCCCAGGCAGATCTAGATATTACTGAAATCAATCACATCATATATGCAACTGGATATCTAGTATCTCAGATAATTTTGGGGCCAGCCAAGAACACCGATGGCCGACAGCAAAACAGAGTAAACAGCTCTGTACCCCCATGGATGAACAGAATTATGAAACGGATAGCCGACACCCGGCGTGAAATATCACTCTTAGCTGAGGCATCTTCTAAATCAACGCACACTCTAAAGTTCAACGAAAAATATTCAATGTTGAACAAAAACCAAATTGAAAATGACACCAGCAGGCTAATGGTAGTTGAGAAGCTAAAAGAGAAAATTCAAGCATGGGCTCAACGAATAAGACGGTACAAACGTAGAATAGATTTCCGTGTACAGAACCGGTTGTTTGAAACAGACGCGAAGAGATTCTATCGCAATCTGACTCAAAAACCGAATGGCAATGCTGTTACTCCTTCAAAAGATGACGTCGAAGCATTTTGGGCAGGAATCTGGGAGGAGAGCAGATCCTACAACAAAGACGCATCTTGGCTTCAATCTGAAGTTGATGCTGCCGATGAACTTGTAGAAACAGTGGAAGATGTTCACCAATTCTCGGAAGAGGACCTCTTCCAAGCAATTAAGAACATGGGAAACTGGAAGTCCCCGGGATTGATAAGATCCAGATTTATTGGATTAAGAAATTAACAGCAATACATTCTCATCTAGCAAAGGCTGTTAATAAAATTTTAGAAAACCCAAAGGAACTCCCGGAATGGCTCACACGCGGCATCACGTATTTGCTACCCAAAGCGGGAGACAGCTCTTTGGCGAAGAACTACAGGCCAATTACTTGTCTGCCAGTACTGTACAAAGTTATAACTGCAGCCATAGCTGACAAAATGTATAGACATCTAGAGAAGAATCATCTAATGCCAGCTGAACAAAAAGGATGTCGTAAAGGCTCTTATGGCTGTAAGGAAATCTTGCTACTGAATAAAGTCATCTTGAATGATGTAAAGAAACGCAAACGTAATTTGAGCATGGCTTGGATTGACTACCAAAAGGCCTTTGATAGTGTACCACACGATTGGATTTTGAAGACCCTGGAGATCTATCGATTTCATCCTAGACTTATTGAATTTTGCAAGGCTAGTATGAAGTCGTGGAGTACCAGGTTACTAATACACAGCGGAAAGGAAGCAGTAGAAACCAGAAGTATTCAGATTAACAGGGGTATTTTTCAAGGAGATTCACTATCCCCTCTGCTGTTTTGCATTAGTTTGATCCCACTATCGAGACAGTTGTCGCAAGCTGACTTTGGTTACAAGCTCCATGGTGATGAAAGGCCAGTATCACATTTGTTTTACATGGATGATCTGAAAGTGTTTGCTAAGAATGAAGCGATTCTCTCCCAAATGCTGTCTGTCGTGAATGACTTTAGCAATGACATCTGCATGAAGTTTGGTCTTGACAAGTGTGCAAAAATCAATTTAAAAAGAGGGAAACTGACAACGTCTGAGAACATTGAAATTGATACGCACACTGTGATTCAAGATCTTGAGCCAGGTAAAACTTACAAATATCTGGGCATTGAAGAATGTGAGACCATCTCGAACGACACAATGAAAGAGAGAATTCGCAGGGAGTATTATAGAAGAGTGAGACTGGTCCTGCAGTCCGCTCTGAATTCCAGGAATAAAATATCTGCAATAGGTAGTTTGGCGGTACCTGTAGCCGAATACAGTTTTGGACTAGTGGACTGGACTGAGCAAGAAATTCGCACCATGGATCGAAAAACCAGAAAACTGCTAACAATGCATCATGTTTCCCACCCTCGAGCTGATATACATAGACTTTATGTGTCACGTAAGGAAGGAGGAAGAGGCCTCAGACAAATTGAGGCCTCCTGGCACAACGCAATAGTCGGGATGGGAAAGTATGTAGTCAGCCATCAAGATGACCCTCTAATGAGGCAGGTCATGAAATCTGACCGAAGAATGGGAAACAGAGGCATTGTTAGTGTAGCAAGAAGCATTGCGAAGAAAACTAGGCAAGACACGTCGAATAACACAGACACTGAACTTCTGATGCTGCTAAACATGAAATGTGAGACACAAAAAATGTTAAAGAAATCGTGGAGAGACAAACCACTCCACGGACAATACCTAAAAAGAATGGACAAGGTGCAGATCAATAAAGATCAATCATTTATGTGGCTTAAAAGGGGAAGAATGAAGCCAGAATCGGAAGCACTTGTAATAGCTGCCCAAGATCAGGCCTTGAGAACACGACATTATGATAAAGCGGTTCTCAAAATTTCCCAAGATGATAAATGCCGCATTTGCCAGGAGCAAGTAGAAACCATTGATCATATTGTCTCAGCTTGTCCAATCCTAGCAAAGACCGAATACTTGAAAAGACATGACAGGGTGTGTAGCTACCTCCACTGGCAGATCTGTACCGCCCTCGAAGTTCCAAACACATGCCCCAAGTGGTACGAACACTCACCGAAACCGGTGACGTCTGTTGGATTGTGTACGATATTGTACGACCAACAAATTCAAACTGATCGCACGATAGCGGCAAACAAACCGGATATAGTTATCCGGGATTTGGAGAAAAAATCGTGTTTACTTGTCGATGTTGCTGTACCTTGCGATCAAAACGTCGTTACCAAGGAGGCAGAGAAACGTCTTAAATACAAGAGTTTGGAAATCGAGATCAGCCGAATGTGGGGCGTAAAAGCACAGGTCGTCCCGATAGTTATCGGAGCTCTGGGATTTGTTCCGCAAAATTTGAGTAAGAACTTGTCTAAACTCCCAGGTAATTCAAAAGACTGGGAAGTGCAAGAAATTGCTTTATTTGGAACAGCCCACATTTTGCGCAAAGTATTGTAGAGGCACCGATAGTCCCTAGATCTGCTCCTTAGGTAGCTGGTTGCAACCTGGAGTAGATTTTATATTCAGCCGACTCATAACATCTTTAGTCGTGATGTAATGGAAAAATAATAATAATAATAATAATAATAATAATAATAATAATAATAATATAATAATAATAATCCCAACGCAATAGTCGGGATGGGAAAGTATGTAGTCAGCCATCAAGATGACCCTCTAATGAGGCAGGTCATGAAATCTGACCGAAGAATGGGAAACAGAGGCATTGTTAGTGTAGCTAGAAGCATTGCGAAGAAAACTAGGCAAGACACGTCGAATAACACAGACACTGAACTTCTGATGCTGCTAAACATGAAGTGTGAGACACAAAAAATGTTAAAGAAATCGTGGAGAGACAAACCACTCCACGGACAATACCTAAAAAGAATGGACAAGGTGCAGATCAATAAAGATCAATCATTTATGTGGCTTAAAAGGGGAAGAATGAAGCCAGAATCGGAAGCACTTGTAATAGCTGCCCAAGATCAGGCCTTGAGAACACGACATTATGATAAAGCGGTTCTCAAAATTTCCCAAGATGATAAATGCCGCATTTGCCTGGAGCAAGTAGAAACCATTGATCATATTGTCTCAGCTTGTCCAATCCTAGCAAAGACCGAATACCTGAAAAGACATGACAGGGTGTGTAGCTACCTCCACTGGCAGATCTGTACCGCCCTCGAAGTTCCAAACACATGCCCCAAGTGGTACGAACACTCACCAAAACCGGTGACGTCTGTTGGATTGTGTACGATATTGTACGACCAACAAATTCAAACTGATCGCACGATAGCGGCAAACAAACCGGATATAGTTATCCGGGATTTGGAGAAAAAATCGTGTTTACTTATCGATGTTGCTGTACCTTGCGATCAAAACGTCGTTACCAAGGAGGCAGAGAAACGTCTTAAATACAAGAGTTTGGAAATCGAGATCAGCCGAATGTGGGGCGTAAAAGCACAGGTCGTCCCGATAGTTATCGGAGCTCTGGGATTTGTTCCGCAAAATTTGAGTAAGAACTTGTCTAAACTCCCAGGTAATTCAAAAGACTGGGAAGTGCAAGAAATTGCTTTATTTGGAACAGCCCACATTTTGCGTAAAGTATTGTAGAGGCACTGATAGTCACCGGATCTGCTCCTTAGGTAGCTGGTTGCAACCTGGAGTAGATTTTCTATTCAGCCGACTCATAACATCTTTAGTCGTGATGTAATGGAATAATAATAATAAAACATTAATAATAATAATTTTAAAAGCTTATTAATAGATATTTCAGGGCCGTTGATTCTAAAAATGCTAACTGCTTCACTGCATCACTCTAGTAAGAGAGTATATGGTTCTAGCTATATACTCTCTGGCTCTACTTTTGAAGATACAGAGAAAAGAGAGATTTTCATCACTTTTCGAATAACAGTATATGCATATTTATAGCCAATTTCATTTTATTTAATTCTAAACCGACAAATTTTGAATCCCCCGTGCCTTTTTAGTAATGTGCACTGTTTCTTTCACATACTTTTTTAGTGCTCAAGTCATGTATTTAGAAATAAAACTTCGCATTCCTTAATCACAATAATTTATCCAATGTTTCCATACCTGCTGTAATTTTGTCATTTTGCAAAGGCTTTCCAGCCTATCTCTCAACAAAAAAGCATAAGCTACACTACGCAGCCTTTCATTTTAGGGTTAATTTATTATAACTGAAGTGAATGCAGTTACATCTAATGCATGCTATTTCCATCCAAAGTGTTCTCACAGAACGTTTGAGGCAACCCACAATTCTCTTATTTAGTTCTATAAATGTATGGCTTCCTAAAGAAACAACGTTTGAATAGTCCAGATGCCTTTTACTACATGTGGCAAGTACTCTTTCAGGAGATTTTCTAGATCAAGTACTAGGCTCCTCATATTGTATGGAACATATGTACAGAACATTTAGGACAATGAAAAACAGTACAGAAGTCTAAAATTCAGCGAATCGATAATTAGGAGGAGTCTAAAAACAGCTTAAATGACTTACCTTTACGTTGCCAACATAATGGTATTAATAGAAACAGAAACAATCCTAGCAAACGGACGTATCCTGACCTAGATTCAGCTCTTTCAGACACAAATGATGAATCTGTTCCGTTTTTACATCACAAGAGCTCACTGAAGGGAAACCTTCAACGTCTGAAGGTTGTGAAAATGGAAATAGTTAATGTGAGTTTATTAGTACTTCATCAAGACCTGAATGTTTTGACCAAAAAGAATTGGTTGACCTCATCAGGAACTTAATCACACCAAAACCGCATCTCAATTGCTCGCCTACTGGTTAAAAGAAAAGAATTGCTTAAACCTGGGACAAGTACAGTATTTTTGTCCGGGAGGAAAGGAGTTCCTACATTTCTTTACGAAAGAAGAATCTTCTGTGTTCTGCAACAATGTAAAGTCTTCTTAAAAAGTTGGGTTTACAGAATAAAAGTCAGATGAATGCTGACTTTTGCCAACAACTCAAGCAGAATTTTGACGTGTGTACTCTTACATAACGGCAACAAATACGGCTGTTTGAATTAGTTACTTATTCTACATGAAAGAAGAGTACGAGACAAATTCTTTAGTTTTAAAAATAGATTAAGTATTATGAACATTAGTGAGTAATTTGTGTGGATCTAAAGATGAATTTTCTTCTCGGTCAACAAAGTGGCTACACAAACTATCCCTGCTTTATATTTCTGTGGGACAGCAGTGCCAAAAGTGAGCATTGGTTGAGAAAAACTTGGCCTCTGAGGAAAAACAGTTGTAGGGGAAAAAATATGATCAATTTACTTCACCAGCTAGGGAGAAAAAAAATATTCTCCCTCCTTTGCATATCAAGCTAAGCTTATTATTTATTTATTCGTTTGGGATGGGATGGTTTGGGCTTAAGTGAATATTACCTACATTTCAGATGGTCACTAAAGAGAAACTGAAAGCAGGGATTTTTGATGGGTCTCAAATAAGAAAGCTTGTAAATTATTAAAATTTCTTGGAATCCATGAGAGAAATTGAATCTAGTGCCAGGTCTTTTTTTATTCTAGTTGTGAAAAATTTCTACAATAGCATAAAGCAGAAAACTCTTCACAATTAGTAGAAACTGCTTTTCAGTTTCCATGTGCTTAGCTGAAATGAGTATAAAGTTCATATCTGCATAGCTACTTGGATTGCTTTCCTTCCATTGGTGAGCTAAGTGTAAAGCAGGGAGAAAGATTTCACCAATAGAAAATAGGAAACACACATTAAGGCACACTTCTGTTGAAACATGCAACAAGGCTGCTATGGCATTTCTCACTACAAAAAAATCTATTAAAAACTTTATGGGTGTTGAATGAATGCTTGATTTCGTAAATTTTTTAAACGTTTTGATGAGAAATTAAGTAATTTAGTTATCTACTTAATATATTAAATTTATAAAAACAATTTTATCTTACTTTACAACAAATTGAACACCAGTAAAGTAAATATTTTATATCCACATGCCACTGATGCTCCAAAATTCTAGCACACTGAGTGTGGAAGTGGGATATATGATTATAATTCTGTATTTACAAAACTAGAGCTGATAGGGCAAAACTACTGTATTTTATGCATTCAGTGACATCGAAATACCCACAACAAAGTTTACATATGAGGCACCAAAATGTATGTTGACCAGAGTAATCATAGTGTTAAGTGTAGTGTTTTCAGACCTAAGAGAATTCAAGAACTCGTGCTGCCATCTGATAAAGAATTTCCTACAACCCACTCCAAGTGGAATTCATCAGAAAGACAACTCAAATGCAAATCATTTAAAATATACTCAAGAATTTGAGAATCTGTGATGCCAGGGTGCTTGGACGTCTAAACTGATGTAAATGTATCAATATTAAGTGAAGAAAAGGATATTTGAAAATACAGTAAAATTTGCTCAAGGTGGAATCTCAAGAAACCAGTATTATTTTTTTTTCTGTATTAGACAAAATTCTACATTATGGAATGTAATACTGTAGAATTTACTTTAGTAAGGACCACAGTTTATGTTCACATTAGACAGATTCTTGCATTATACAAGTTCCAGATTGAGCAAGTTTTACTGAATATACCAACAAGTTAAAAAAATATTCAAACTGACGTAACTATTACTTCATAGAATTCTAGTAGCACTTGACACCAAATCTTCACTATCATGGTAACTGATATAGACTATCCTGTATTATTAAAAATTAATTCTAAAAAACAAAATTTTAACACAAAACATTTCCTCACAGCATAAACTAAATCTAAGTAATCATCTTTAATTTGCGATACACTTGAAAAAACAATAAAATAAATGCAGAAGTTTACTGGCACAGTCACACGTAATTTGAATTTAGAAATTAATAGATTCTGCTATCCGATTGCATTGAAAGTGTCTAGCAATGTAACAAGCAATACTACCCCTCTTAAACCACTCATTGTGGTTGTGCGCTGGTTTTTGCTACCATGAACTTAACAGACTAAACAAAACTTTGAAAAGAATGAATTCTTATGATTGTGAGATCAGGGCTTAAAGGAATATGGTACAATCTGACAGTTGTTTTTTATAGAAATCCATGAATGGACGTGGATTGACCACCCAGACATTTCTCATTTCTGGGAAACTAAGTCTTTCAACTTTAAAACAAAGTATTCAGATCTAAAAATGTCACTTTTATTTGGAAACTCATTCCTAACTTTAGATGCAAAAGTGAAAGAAAAACATTTGAATGAGATTTTAGTATCTCGAAAGAAAAAAAGCAAAAAAAAACCAGACATTTAATAATGTATTTTCTATATTTCTCTGACTGTCCAGATAATAAAAGTAAGCTATCAAATATTAAAATTATGCCTGAAAAACAGTCTGAGTAAATGCACTGCTCTCTGCCCTTTTACAGTTAACAATCACTATTGTAAACTGCCCAGAAATTCATCATGGTTAACTCAAAGCAGATAAACAATTTTTAATTCTTCCTGACAAGAAAAGAAGTAGCAAGTTCTCTCCTGACATCTCTCCTTCACATCAGTTCTTACTCCGCAAACTCAGCAGAAATAGTTGTTACATTTATACACAGCGACTAGGACAATAAAAATTCCTTCCCCAAGAATGATTCTCACACAGTGTCACCACCTTACCGTAATTTTTTTCTACTCACCAGGAGAGCATGAACGTTCATCAGTCTCTTCAGTTTTGATGCTGGGGCAACGTTCAACCCACGTTGGAAAAGAGTCCTGCAACACAACACCAAAGTTCACTTTGAAGTTCAGATGTAGGACACACTTCGCATTTCATTTTGAAGTTCTGATGCAACGACACAATTTGTTTCGTTATAATTTTGTACACTACGGAAGATGGAATTTTGGGGCTGACAGTTGGGTGGTAACTCAACGTTGTCATGTCAAAGACAGGTATACTGCCAGTCGGATACAAGATATGTCGGCTTCTGCCAATCTGCGTTTCAGATGGTATGAAAGCAGTCCCACAGGTGCGACCTTGGGTTTTGTGTGTAGGCAAATGGCACGGGCCATTATGCCCAGTGCCCCAGACTCAAATAAACATAAGAGCTTGATAGATCATAATTGGTTATTGATTAAATTATCTCATCAGTCAAGCTACGTAAAAGGTGTGCAGTTGGCAATATTTCACCTCTGGCTGTCAGCCACGGAAAGATCTCCAGAGGTTTAGTTTAACATACAAATACAAATAAATAAAAGAAAAGAAAAAAGGGAACTACTAAGAATTCAGAAAGCTTACACCAATAAACAACCTGAATTTTTTTAATTTCTTAGAGACAATCTCAAAATTCCCAAACAACACTCAATGTATTGTTTCTGATATTTAGGTAGCTTAACAAACTGTAGGTAAGAAAAAATTTTTAGATGTAACAAAATGAAGTATATAATTGATAAAATTGTATTACAGGAGTTCAATCATTTTATCATTTATATACCTTATTTTGTTACTTGTAATTTTTTTCTTTCCTATTGACTTTCATGTAAATGCTGATGTGAACACATCTGTTCACACACAAAAAAACAACAAAAAACAACAATAACAACAGCAACAACGACAACATGAAAGTCAAAAGCATATTTTTTCTTGCACAAGAAAGCTATTTTTTGTGTAACAGTTCATTTTCACTGCTGTGGAGTATGATTTGAATGGAGAAAAAATCATGAAAGGTATTAAAAATGTAACTGTTGTAAGCTGCATAATATACCAAAATATCAGGAAACTTCAGAACAGATCTTTAAATTTTTTCACAGTGATTAGAGTGTGAAGTCTAACTCTGCCCTCAGCTCATATGGTCACCATGGAATATCACATGGCATTTTGCGTCTGAGAATGTCGCAAAATACCGTGACATATTCCATTGTGAAGACCGGGGCAAAGTTTGAAAAATCGCAACATAGGGGGAGGATTTTAATGATATGTCTTATTTTTTCTTTTCCCTTTAGAACAATGACTTTTAGTACAGGCAATTTTATGCTATGACAAAAAGGAAATGAACCATTTTTATATGACTTTTTTTTTGCATTTCTCATCGATTTTCAC
>JAHLJT010006969.1:0-11934 GCA_031308135.1 Acheta domesticus
GAAAACATGGTGTGCTCAAAAATAACGCCACAAACAGACATCGTTTGACCTTGAGACTTATTGATAGTCATCGCAATTCCAATCTTAACGGAAATTGAAGACATTTAAAATTGAATTGGCACATCTGTGGGCATAATAAGGATCCGTGGCAGTAATATATTCTCCACCTCGAAATTTGCCATTTAACATGATGGCTTCGACGTTTTCAATTACAGCCCCTCCAAATTAACCATAAATTATTTAAAAATTACACCGAAATAGAAAATGATAATTGTAAAATTACGATTAACGCCCGCACAATAAAAATAATGCCCGAAAACTGTAGTAAATGAGAAACGGCTTATTGTGTGAGATATCTCATCTCTACTTCCGTGCTGCTTACTGGTCAGAAGCAATGTTCCCAGAAGTAAAACTTCCGATTGCGAAGTTTTAAGTTCGAAAATGCGGATTTCTTCTAATGATTGTGGATTTACTAATATAATTTAAAAAAAAGGGGAAAACATCAATAATTCATCTATCGACATAGAATTCCGTTTTATTAATTAAATAAATGCGATATTGTCTCACTATATTTGTTCTGTGTTTGTTCTCACTATATATAATGTTCTCGATTCACCCAAGAAATTAAAAATATAAAATATCAGTATTTTTGTTGTAAAGAACTTTCAATTTATTTTAATCTCAGTTTACTATGAAGCCGAGTAACGTAATTTCAACATTTTTAATTTCAATATCCCGCGAAGTGCATCATTTCTCCGACTTGAGTAACAGCAGTAAGAATCTGAACGACTATCTGTATTCTTATTTGGCGTATTCGAAAACGACGAACCACATGTTGTCACCTATTTGTTCTCCGAATCTCTAACAGTAAGACAGTAAAGGACGGAGTTCATGACAAACCCCTTGGTGCTGGTCACAAGTTTCGAATACGGCAATTGGATAAAGTCCTAATGAATGGCAGATGATTGATTTTATTGCTTTCTACTTTAATCGAATAGAGAGAGACAGCATTTTGAACATTCAAACTTTGTCAGCCATAGTTAGCGGGACATTAACGATCGTTGTAATTACTGATGATATGAACAAAATGGATTTTAATCACTATCATGGAAATGCAGATTTGTTTTGGCATCCTCCTCGCTCAATGCGGATTAGGTGTTAATAATGCGAATAAACTGCGGAAATGCGGTACATTCTGGCAACACTGGTCAGAAGTGACGCCGGTAGATGCCTTGTTGATCATGTGATACTTGTTGTCAGTGTCATCATTACATCATGTAATGAATCAGGGGTTTTCTTTACGTATTGTTGCACTAAATGGCAGTAAAACGAAAATCTATGTATTAAAAGACGGCAGGAGAAAATAGTTAACGATAATAAATAAATCTTCTCTAAAAAACAATCATTTAAAAATTGTTATAAAATATATGTACACATTTTTAACTGTCAACAATGATTCAGTTCCACATTTTGTACATTCGAGAATTTAATATCAACTTCCGAAGGGTAACTAAACATTAATTATGGCTAATCAAACATTTCGCAGCAACAATATCACAAATTATTAACACGAAGTTCTTAGTCGCAATGTCATATCTACCTATAGTCAAATAGTAATTGCTGTGCTTTTCTTCCTGCTAATTATAGAATTAATGATATATTAGTCTCTAATATGCTTAAGACTCCTCAAACCTAACGCAACAATGTATCGCGGAGACAAACATTTTTCTAGCCGAGCCCGGCAGACGTTGTTCTGCCCCTATATCTCTTTCTCCGTCTCTCTCTCTTTCTCCGTCTCTCTGTCTTTCCCCGTCTCTCTCTTTCTCCGTCTTTCTCTCTTTCCCCGTCTCTCTCTTTCTCCGTCTCTCTTTTCCTCATCACTCTCTCTTTCATCGTCCCTCTCTCTTTCTCCGTCCCTCTCTTTTCTCCGTCCCTCTCTTTTTCTCCGTCCCTCTCTCTTTCTCCGTCCCTCTCTTTGTCCGTCTATCTTTCACCGTCTCTCTCTCTTTCACCGACTCTCTCCGTGTTATTCACATTTAACATCAGATTCTGCACATCGCTGAGCAAGTGCGTAATATGGAGAAACACCGTGTAGCGGGTGAAATATCGTTGTGTGAAATACCTATCGTATGTAGCGGGTTGCCTAAAAAGTTAAGTCCGAAAAATTAAAAAAAATTGGGGTGGACTACCCTTATCACTAAGGGGTATAAAACTAGATAACAACCTATTCTCAGACCTACTAAAATATACATATAAAATTTCATCAAAATCGGTCACGCCGTTTCAGGAGGAGGATGGTAACTAAAACAGTGACACAAGAATTTTATATATATAGTTTTTGTAATTAGTGTTTATAAATCTAACCGTGTTGTTAGTGTATTTAACCTTGAGGATGGAGGGAATAAAACTCTGAATCATCGGCAAACGACATAAAATTTTCATTTATGGATCAATACCCATGAACAACTCGATGGATTTTACATATTGTTGACTCACGTGCTCATTTTATTGATACCCTTGATTACACTGCCGTCTATTTTAGCTCATGTTTTAAACATCTTATAAACTGGAAAGCACTAAATATAACTTACAAATTCCGGTTTTTCATAGTTGTCTTAGATTTTTAATTGTTGAGTTTTGTTTAATTTCTCCTCCAGGCAGATCATCCATTTCGTTCCGTGCTATTCTCGTATTGTAACTAACTTATTCTGGTGTCTACAATCATTAAATTGAATATATTAATCGCTAGAATTTTAAGTATGATTCATTACATGGAAAGAGGAATGATAAAGAATTATTAATTACACAAAGGACAATGCTATTTGTTTTGCCGCTGTTTGTGATGCAAACTCGCGACATGCCCAAAACGAAAAGACGCGCTTATCTTTGTTTATCGTTTAAAAAAAAGCCAGGAGCTCCGCCGAGGTGCCGATTTGAGTGTTTTTCGAGCCTTGTGCTGCGGTAGGGAAAAGGCCGCGTGGGGGCGGGCGGGTGGGGCGATTGTTCAATCGCCTCGCCAGCAGGCCGCGCGGGGTGAAGGACCTGCGAGCGGCGGCGCATTCGACCAACCTGCGGACGCTTTCCCACCGCCCCTGCAAGCGGAGCAGCGCCCGCGGAGCGCGCACGCAGCACTGCCCTTCCGGCCGCCCGGCGCGCCGAGCGTGCCTCGCCCCGCCCCGCCCCGCCCCGCCTCGCTTCGCCTCGCCTCGCCACCCCTCGTGCCTTCATTCGCCTCACCTCGCCCCTCTCCTTGCCCCGCTCCGTCCCGCCCCGCCCCGCCCCGCCCCGCTCCACCTCGCCGCGCCCCGCCCCGCCCCGCCCCTCGTGCCTTCACTCGCCCACGCCTCGCCCCTCTCCTTGCCCCGCTCCGTCCCCGCCCCACCACCCCTTGTGTCTTCACTCGCCTAGTCCCGCCACGCCACCCCTCGTGCCTCGTCTGGCTCCTCGCCTGGCCCCTTTCTTGCACCTCGCCTCGCCACTCACCTTGTCTCTCGCCCCTTGCCCGTGCCTCTCGCCTTCCGCCTTCTCGACTCCTTCGCCACCTCCTCGTGCACTCGTCCTTGGCTCCTCGC
The DNA here is from genome assembly GCA_031308135.1 of Acheta domesticus. Taxonomy (NCBI): domain Eukaryota; kingdom Metazoa; phylum Arthropoda; class Insecta; order Orthoptera; family Gryllidae; genus Acheta; species Acheta domesticus. The sequence continues at coordinate 3,573 of JAHLJT010006969.1, forward strand.
CCTGGCGCCCTCGACCTTGCACCTCCGCCTCGGCCTCTCACCTTGTCTCTCGCCCCTCGCCTCAGCCCTTGCCCCTTAGCCATCCTCGCCTCGCCTCGCTCCTTCCGCCAACCCCTCGGGCCTCGTTCCGGCTCCTCAGGCCTGCCCCTCGGCCTTGCACCTCGCCTCGCCTCTCACCGTGTCCTCTCGCCCCCTCGCCTCGCCCTTGCCCCTTGCCTCTCGCCTCGCCTCCAGAACCGCCTCGCATCCTCGCCACCCCCCTCGTGCCTCGTCCGGCTCCTCGTGCACTGGCCACACTCGCACTCTGCACCAATCCGCCTCGCCCAATAGCCCCTTGCCCCTCCCGTCCTCGCCTCGCTCCTCGCCACCCCTCGTGCCTCGTCTCGGCCTCCGCGTCCTGCCCCTCGCCTGCACCTCGCCTCGCCACTCACCTTGTCTCTCGCCCCTCGCCCTTGCCTCTTGCCTCTCGCCTCGCCTCGCTCCTCGCCACCCCTCGTGCCTCGTCTGGCTCCTCGCCTGGCCCCTCGCCTTGCAACCTCGCCTCGCCACTCCACCTTGTCTCTCGCCCCTCGCCCTTGCCTCTTGCCTCTCGCCTCGCCTCGCTCCTCGCCACCCCTCGTGCCTCGTCTGGCTCCTCGCCTGGCCCCTCGCCTTGCACCTCGCCTCGCCACTCACCTTGTCTCTCGCCCCTCGCCCTTGCCTCTTGCCTCTCGCCTCGCCTCGCTCCTCGCCACCCCTCGTGCCTCGTCTGGCTCCTCGCCTGGCCCCTCGCCTTGCACCTCGCCTCGCCTCTCAACCTTGTCTCTCCGCCCCTCGCCTCGCCCGTTGCCTCTTGCCTCTCGCCTCGCTCGCTCCTCGCCACTCCTCGTGCCTCGTCTGGCTCCTCGCCTGGCCCCTCGCCTCGCCAGCTCACCTGGTCTCTCGCCCCTCGCCTCGCCCTTGGCCAGCCTGGCCCCTTGCCTCTCGCCTCGCCTCGCAAGTCCTCGCCACCCCTCGTGCCTTCGTCTGGCTCCTCGCCTGGCCACTCGCCTTGCTCCTCGCCTTCGCCACTCACCTTGTCTCTCGCCCCTCGCCTCGCCCTTGCACGCTTGCCTCATCGCCGTCGCCTCGCTCCTCGCCACCCTCGTGCCTCGTCTGGCTCCTCGCCTAGGCCCTCGCCTTGCTCCTCGCCTCGCCACTCACCTTGTCTCTCGCCCCTCGCCTCGCCCTTGCCTCTTGGCCTCTAGCCTCGCCTCGCTCCTCGCCACCCCTCGTGCGCGTCTGCCTCCTCGCCTGGCCCCTCGCCTTGCACCTCGCCTCGCCTCTCACCTGTCTCTCGCCCCTCGCCTCGCCCTTGCCTCTTGCCTCTCGCCTCGCCTCGCTCCTCGCCACCCCCTCGTGCCTCGTCTGGCTCCTCGCCTGGCCCCTTTCTTGCACCTCGCCTCGCCACTCACCTTGTCTCTCGCCCCTCGCCTCCCCTCGCCCTTGCCCCTTGCCTCTCGCCTCGCCTCGCTCCTCGCCACCCCTCGTGCCTCGTCTGGCTCCTCGCCCTGGCCCTCGCCTTGCACCTCGCCTCGCCTCTCACCTTGTCTCTCGCCCCTCGCCTCGCCCTTGCCTCTTGCCTCTCGCCTCGCCTCGCTCCTCGCCACCCCTCGTGCCTCGTCTGGCTCCTCGCCTGGCCCCTCGCTTTGCTCCTCGCCTCGCCACTCACCTGTGTCTCTCGCCCCTCGCCTCGCCCTTGACCCTTGACTCCCGCCTCGCCTCGCTCCTCGCCACCCCTCGTGCCTCGTCTGGCTCCTCGCCTGCCCCTCGCCTTGCACCTCGCCTCGCCTCTCACCTTGTCTCTCGCCCCTCGCCTCGCCTTGCCTCTCGCCTCGCCACGCTCCTCGCCACCCCTCGTGCCTCGTCTGGCTCCTCGCCTGGCCCCATCGCCTTGAACCTCGCCTCGCCACTCAACCTTGTCTCTCGCCCCTCGCCTCGTCCTTGCCTCTTGCCTCTCGCCTCGCCTCGCTCCTCGCCACCCCTCGTGCCTTCTCTTCCTCCTCGCCTCAGCTCTCGCCTCGCTCCTCTCCTCGCTCTTCCACCTCACCTCCCCTCTCACTTCGCCTCTCGCCTCTCATCGTCTCGCCTCTCATCGATTCGCCTCTCATCGTCTCGCCTCGCCTCGCCCCGCCTCGCTTCCTCGCCTTGTCTCTCGTCCCGCCTCACCTCAATCACCCAGCTCCGGCTCGCCACAGTTCAGTGGGCGATGGGTTTGGGATTCGCACAGGAGTTAGTGAAAAACAGCCTAAACAGATTTTCAGTTTGCTTTTGTAACGTAACTGCGCACACAATTCACTTAAATGAGGAATCATTTCAATTTAATATTTTCATGTTTTAATCAAACCTGTTCATTCCACCTATGCTGATGTTCTTGTGAGTTACCGATACTTTTTTCTCAGTGTGTGTGTAAATCACGGTAGACGAATTTGAGTAAGATAGGAACTCCTCTCCAATTACGAACCATATCGTAAGTTTTTAGTATGCCCCTACCCTAAGCCAGTTTCCTTACGTGAGATATCGCGATTGTAGCGCTCCCCGGCAATGGCAGGCCGACACGAAAACTAAGCTGTAATCAGAACGCATTCGAATGCTACTTAGTTAATACAGGACAAAATAAATATCAAGAACTGCACCCACTGAAGTTGGCAATTATACATACATTGTGGACCTTCAAGATTGATGCAAAATTAAAACAAAGTCAATTTAGGGGTTTGCAATTCTTCGAATACATAAATGAAATAATCAAGTACATTCAAAAATTCTTTACGGACAATTATCTGTTAATCTTTACTCAGTGTTTAAATAAATCTAAATTAATGAAGAGCTCCTACTATCCTTTAACTTCTTTCACAATTTTTGTATGGCCCGTAGAACTGGGATTACGAAATGATGTACGAACTGGGATGTACGAGCGGAGATACAGATAAAAGATTAATAATACCCTTGTCTCCCTCACGTTGAATCATTGAAGCTGTTTCGTTCAAACCTCAGGAAAACGGAATAACCAATTGAAGGCCCCCTTCTAGACGTTGAGGCGATTTCTGATGGCAGAAAGGACCGAGATTGCACCCAAAGTACGTACTCACTGATATTTTCAATTTTCAGCAAAACATAGGGGTAAAATGGGGGATTAACAAACTAACGTAATGAAAGTATGTAACTTATTATTATTATTATTATTATATTATTATTATTATTATTATTAAACTATGCTTTAAGGCGTAACGTAGCAATAAAGCATAAAATTGACATTGTCAAATGTTTATTTTACTTGCAGTGACCTTACTTCGTAAGAAGACAAAGTATTCTCTTATTCCTGGGCCCTAGTATCGGAAAAGTAGATACATCTGTGTATAACAATAAATTACTTCCTCTATCACATTTTTTGGTCAGAATCCATTCTTTGTGAGTTTTTGATACCGATATATCGATTGACAGAAAAACGTCTTTCTGAATACCTGTGGTCACACCAGCATCTAAATCGTTTAGCCGAATTTCTCGAAAATTGATATTACGGGATCGATTTCAACGAAAACGAGGCCCTCTGCGTTTGAAAGGGATATTATGATTTTTGAGGATACTTTACATACAAGCTTTACATAAATTTTGAAAAATTTCTCAGAAATAGCTCTAAATTTTTTGATTAAAATTTGTTCTCGGATAGAGTAAAGAAAGCTTAAGGGAATGGTGTATATCTCATTTTCTTGAAATCTCTGATTTTTCGAAAATTTGGCGAAGTCTGAATTTTTGGGGGCGTCTTCCCTGCAGTATTGAAGGATAGATTTGTTTTTTAAGAAAATCTTTTCTTTAAATGCAGGATTTTTAAACAAATTCATGTAAAATGTATAAAAAATTTTAGTAGTTTTCGCATAATTTTGCGTGAAATATAAGCAGGTTTTAATATTTTTTAAAATGACTCCAATTTTTATTTACATTTTCTCCTCGTATGTATCAAAGGACAGTAATAAAATTGGCGTTTCGTCTGATTTCCGACGAAACCTGAATTTTCGAAAATACCTAAATTATAACATTCAGAATAATAAAATTGAAGATAAGAGAATTTTGTCTAACACAATATCTGTTCTAAAATCTCAGCTCTTTAAAAAAATTTTTAAACAAGTTTTTTTTTAAAATGAGTAGCTTGGATAATTTGTGCTTGAAATTAATGCAATGTAGTATAAAAAAGATTCTCAAAATCGGCTCCAAATTTTTTCTTCATATTTTTTCCACGAATAGAACAAGGGATGTTTAAAGGAATGGCGCAGGTCCAACTTTCGTTGAAGTAATGGGAATTTTCGAAAATTGAAAATTTAGAAATAATGAGAGAAAGTATGCATTATTGTAGTTCCACTAGTAACATTCGTCGTTAATTTCATTGAGGGATGACTCAGAACCAGTTATAAAAGTTCATATATTTTGAAGAAGAATTACATTGAAGATGTTTCTTTTCAAATGTCTTGTCTTCATATAATTTCATTTTCTGCAAAAACTGAAGTTCAAGATTTATCAAATAGTTGTCAGCTCCATTTTCAAAATGCATTTGTCTCCTATTCTGTTTCCAAAATGGTGGGCATTTGGAAGTACAGGTGCGAGAGGTTGCAAAAAGTTATATCTTTTCGTCCTCATCTCTTCGCCGCCGCATCAACACCACGCCACTCATCGCCGATCTCTCTCTCCAACTGAACTCGGCCTCCTGCAAACGTTCTCACCTCAGATCCTCCGAGTTCCACGCTCCTCTTGGATACCGTGGCAATTTTTGCGTTTTCACCCTTACTTCGTGAAAGAGAAAGTATTGTAATCGTAGGCCGGAAACGGAATTTTCAACTGAAAAACTATTATTGCTGAGCGCTGGTAACAAGAAACTGGAAGAAACATTGCTTTATACTATAGTAAATTACTTTTTGTAATGCGTGGTTTAGCCAGAATCCATGTTCTGTGGGTCCCTGATACCGAAAAAGCGATTGACAGCAAAACGTCTGTCTGTTTGTGTCCTCAAACAGGTACCCCATTTTCAATGATTTTCCATTATCATAGTTAATATAACGAGTGCTTTGGAAATTGTCGATAAATCCCCGGACTTGCGAAACGAGGAGAGGATTTATTGAGAATTTGCAAAGCACGGGTGGTATTTAATAGGACTATTCCACGAGTGAAATTGCGTCCAACAGGGTTCGAAAATGCACAAATATTGAAAATAAAGGAAAGCTATGTTAAAAAATAGAAAACTATGTTATACATACGCGATTTATTGGGCATAGCGGGTCGATGTATACCACCTGCTAAGATAGATGAGAACAGTTCATGATTGGCCAGTAGAGAGAAGCGGTAAGAAAATCCGATAGAAAAATTGATAAACGTGTTATATACACCGCTTTTTGTATTTGTAGTTAAACACTATTGGTTTTAATTTCACGAGTGAAATAGTCCTAATATAATAATTATAAAATGAAGGTACTCACAAAATTCAGCTTTACTAGCAATATAATCGGTCTGAACTGGAGTTATAAGTATGAAATAATAAAGATATCATTAAAATAATGATTGATGGAGCTTCACATAAGTATCCATGAATACTTCACTCTTTCAACTGTTGCACTTTTGTCATTTCGTAAGTAGCACTCCCAATTGATGTATGGCAATCCATCACTGTTCTGGGACTCGTCCATTCCGAAGCCGTGAGTAACTTCTGACTGCATGTGCTGTTGGTTCTTGTTAGATATACATCGGCCCGAAGCAGCATACTTACTGCCACTTAAACGCTATTATATGCCAATATCAACCTTTTCACACTTCCTGAAACGTTGTCAAATTAGTCAGCTCGCAGATGCAAGGCTGTTGAATCTGTAAAGCTGACGAGGCGGAACGCATCGAGTCTTCGAGTGTGGAAAAAACGTTTTCATTGAGCTCAAAAGTAGATTACTCTCTTAGAATTGCACACACGCACGCACAAACACCAACTCGGGCGCGACCTCGTTCGCCTCTCCGTCTTCTGCGCCTGCGCCAAGTGCAGCTCCAGGCCGCGGAGTGCGTGATAAGCGCGGATGCAGAAGCCGTAAACCAACGCGCACTGCGCTTACTGGACAGGAAAGCTGGAAATCGCGTAATAACAACATTAACAAGCCGATCCCTGATGGCCGAGATCGCTTACACGCAACACTCACGATGCTGGATACTCGGATTGACTTGAAAGTTTACCAGCTTGTTCAGCACCTTTCAAAACCCCCACATACAAATTTTTACGTGCTATGAAGCATTGCAAGTAGTGTTTTTGCGATAATAGTATTGGGATAGCGATAATTAGTATTGGGACCTTTCTTGACCTTACCGACCGTGGAAGGGCGGAAATCGCTGCTCGTCCGCTGGTTCTGCGGCCGTTGCTCACACACCGCGCCTGCACTATCGGAGTGTCGGCAAGGTCTCACTCTCAGTTACTTGGAGGGCAGGCGGGGTGACAAAAATGGGTGTTTACTTTGCAAGTTCAGATAGACGAGTAGGACGAGAAAACATACATGAGTAATTCGAATGCGATAATTAAATGCATACTGGCATTATTTACAGGATGTAAAGATTACAATGTGGTTAATTAATCAGGCAATACTTATTAAATAATAAATACGTAAATAAATAAATGCACAACAAATCAGTAAATAATTATAAATAAATAATAAACAGATACAATAAAGAAAAGATAAATTTTTAAGAAGAAAGTTTTAGAAATGGAAGGATTCCAGGGCAGGTAGGAAAAGAAAACAGGATCAAAATGGTCCGAGGAGAGAAAAGTGATACATAGCGAGCAGATGAAAGAGAAGAAGGAAGAAGCAATGAATTGGTGCGTGATCTCTAGATGACCCAAACGAAAGAAGAAGAAGAAAAGATAATACGAATTCTTAAACGAACGCGCTTGGAAATCTGATACCAGCTGATAGGACGCCGCGTAATGTTCCTAGCGCTGCTGAAGCAACGGCTCGCCCGCTGCGAGAAGCGCGAAGGTCACGAAAGGTCCTGATACAAAATGCCTATAAAACACTATTTATAATATTCCATAGAACTTCAAAATTTGAGTAGATAGGTTTTGCATGGTGTTCTATCAGGTGGTGAAATTCATGTCAATCCGAGCATCCAGCACGGTGAGTGTTGCGTGTTAGAGAGTAGTGTCGTAGCGAACTCGGACCCATCGCGGGTACGAGTCCCGCCTCGGGCATGATTGTATTTGTGTTCGTCCTCTCACCCCTTATCATCACCATATCGTTTCATCCTCATACCATAACGTTAAAACCCAATAGTGGTCGCTAAAGACCTTGATGTTGATGCGACCTTAAATAACAAACAAATAAAAGAATCACAAGTAGGGTAGCTCGGTTCATGGGCTCAGTGAAGAGAGGCGGCGGGTTAGAATAACATTAGATAAAATGAGCTATTAGCGAATAAGATCATTGGGCTTTCTTTTTCACATCTTACTTCGTAAGAAGAGAAATTACAATAATTTTCGAAATCTATATAGGACGACACTGGAAATAAGTGGCTTGCCTACGTCAGATTAAAATATAAAAAAATGAATAGTGTATTTTTTATGTAATTATTGACTTGTTTACTTCGAATGATCTTAGGTGGTATTTACCTTCAGCAAACAGCCTTGACCGGAGAATCGACTGCAAGAGCTCAGTGGTAACAGTGTTGCCTCTGCAGCAGCGTCAACGGAAGGCGCTTGCGCCCCGATTTGCCAGAGTTCGTAGCTACATTGCTTTGACGAAATCAACCACATGCCTTTAAAATACTTCTAGCTTGGTTCCCCCTTATAATATGTTTATCATCTTATCATAAAGGTTCATAGTTATTATGCTTACTTTATGATTATATTTTCTCTCTACATACTGGGACTGTCGGTGCCTCTACAGTACTTTGCGCAAAATGGGGGCTGTTCCAAATAAAGCAATTTCTTCCATTTCCCAGTCTTTTGAATTACCTGAATTATTATTATTATTATTATTATTATTATTATTATTATGCACTTACTTCGTAAGAACAAAAAGTTATGTAATAATGCACCGGAAAACAGTGAATTTTCGGCAAAAAAACTTTTATGGCCACGCTCTGGAAACAAAAAAGGGGATAAATGTTGTTGCTCTGTATAGACAATTACTTCCTTTAACACTCGGTGTAGACAGAATACATGTTTTGTGGGTCCCTGACACCGAACAATCGATTTATGGGAAACGTCTGTCTGTGGCCCTCGCTCTAAACCATTCCGCCGACATTTTCCAAAATTTGTATTCCCCCGATTAATTACAAAATTTTTCAAAAGTTTTCTCAAAAATGGCACCAATTTTTATTAAGATCCCGA
>JAHLJT010006970.1:0-15864 GCA_031308135.1 Acheta domesticus
TTTTGAAAATCGATGGGAAGACCTTAATATTGTCATTTTTGCTTTCTCTCGCACTTACTTCGTAGATAGAAAAAATCTTGTATAATCATTGCGCCGGAAAACGGTGATTTTTTTATATAAAAAATTCTTATTGCCAGTCTTTGGTAACGAAAAAGAGGAGAAATCTTGTCCCTGTAATGTAAATGCATTTTTTAAACACGTTGTTTAGTCAGAACCCATTTTTGTGATTCCAAACATTCTATTGACGCAAAACGGCATTTTTAAATTAATATTTTTTCTCAATCCAATTTGTTTCTTTACATTTTCTTCTCGTGTCTATCAAAAGACAGTCAAAAATATGTGATAGTCTCATTTCCGACGAACTCTGTAAATTTGAAAATTGCAAAATTTTCACACTTTAAAAATTACAAAATACAATAGTCCCTCGACATCCGCGAGATTCGCTATTCGTGTGTTCCGAACATTCGGCGATTAGAGAAATGCTATCTGTTTTAACATTGCGGGCGACTTTCAACATTCGCTAGTGCGTCCTTTCATCGTACATTTCTTTTAAGCAGCGTGTATGGTAAAGGGCAGCAATTTTTTTTTTTTTCATTTCCTTTATCAGCGCATTGAGAACCGAACTGGGAAACTTGACTCGACGACTTTGGAGCTCAAAGTATCACGTTCTGCAAAAATCTCAAATTTGGAATGTCATTCACATTAATAGAAAAAATGTAAAATAATTCACCAGTTGCGTCCAGGTTGGAGGTAGGTTTTGTGGCCACACGACCAAAATGTAATTCAGGCAGTGCATGCGCGTGCCATTGCAGTGATTTCACTGAAGAGTAGCTTCGGGAAATCATCACAAAGAAAAACACCTTCGAACGTAATAATAAACTAACGGAAACGAAACTACGTCCTGGAGAAATAGACGCAGCAACTTTCCTATTTGGATATTAGAATGATAGGTGTGATGAATAAAAAATAGTTAAATCCTATATCCAATCACTTTCAAATTTGAAAAAACTTTCAATATTGTTTTTATTTCTTCTCTTGTGGAATATAAATTGTGAATTTTGTTTGGTATAATGCCTACTCAGTTCTACTGCACTTGTTTATCATTTCTTCTTCTTTTTTAAACAGTTATTTCGATATACAGGAACCTAACTCACCTTTCTTCATTAAAATATAGACTCAACATTCGCGGATTTGATATTCGCGAGGTTTTTTGGGAACCTAACTCTCGCGAATGTTGAGGGATTACTGTATACGAAGGATATTTTTTGCATGAGAAGTTATTTTATTTGATCTTGCAATCCAAATCAATAAAAAAGAAGAAATTTAACAAAAAGTGGGTCCTTCCCAATTCTGGGGTCAGGAGTTAATCAAATTTCTCCAGATGCCACAACTCGACACACTAGTTATATCGAATTTAATTTCATTATCAAAATTAAGAGTAGATCCAAATGAAAAGACACGCGATTCTCCAACTGTCAATTTAGACAGAAAACGTGAAACATAGGTACCTTTATGAACTTATCAGACGTCATTTAAGCAGTATCATACACCTATGGCGCTACATTGATGAGCTGTAGGAGGTATGTAAAAAAATTAATTTTTACTCTCGCCCTAGCGAAGAAAGTCAAGACGAGACAGTTGACGTATCTGTACCTAAAAATGCTGAATTTTTTACAGAAAAACGTATTGTCGGACCCTGGGTAAGGGAAAAAGGGATAAATCCTGTTGCTGTATATAGAAAAACACTCTGTACACGTGGCGTAGCCAGAATCCATGCTATTGTGTGTCCTGATCCGAAAATCGATTGACGGCAAAACTGTGTCCATCTGTGGAAAACTCTAGCACCTAAACCGTTCAGCCGATTTTCTTCAAAATTGATAATCCCAAATCAGTATGAATAAATTCGAGACTTTTGGACTTTCAAATGGAAATTTTGATTTTTGAGGATACAAACTTTTACTTTTCATGAAACTTCAAAAACATTTTTAAAAAGTTTCTCAAAATGGCATCAATTTTTTATCAAACTTTGTCTGCGTATATCACAAGGACGCTTAAGAGATTGGTGCCAGATCCAGGATCGTTGAATCCCTGATTTTTTTTGAAAATTGCAAAAATGCAATTTTGTTTGGGGGGCGTCTTCCTACAACTATAATATGGAAATAGAGATTTTTTCTTACTGAAAGCTGCTCTTTAAATGCGAATCTTTAAATAAGTTCATGTTTCAATTTTTCTAAAATTTATAGTTTCCATGTAATTGGGCGCGAAATATAGGCAATGTAAAAAAATTAACATTTTTACCCCAAAAACTGCTCTAAATTTCTTTTTTAATTTTTTTCTACTGATAGCAGAATGGACTCTTAAAGATAGAGCAGGTCTCATTTTCGTTGAATGCTCTGAATTTTCAAAAATTGCAGATTTAGAAATAATGCCGAAAAGTAGTGCTGCTGTAGCAAGCACCCTTGTTTTATCTGAATTTTTGTTCAATACACTACAAGATCAAATAAATAGGTTCTAAGGCTGGAATGGCCTTCCTTTGCGAGCTCGCATCCGTTGTAGCTAAGCGTTCTGTGTACAAAGCCTGCGCGAGCCGCTATCATGTATGCACATATGAGCGGGGGCTTTGTTACTTCACCGAAAATATGAAGCAAGTGTAACACAGATGGTAATCGATATTTCCAGTTTTTTCAGGCACACTCGTTTTCCTGTCACCGCCATTCGCTATCTCTGACGCACTCATAGTTGTGGCAGTTATTTTAATACAATGCGTATTTGTTAAGATTATTACCTTTATGCGATTTGAGCCTCATACACCACATCAAAAGTGAAGATGAGTGAGTGACGATACACAACGCATTCGACTGTAATACGAATAACGTTTTAAATTTGAGAAATATGAGATGTCATGCCAGTGAGGACCTAGCAGCGAGAATATGACCCATATCTCCACGCGTTATAATAGCTCAGAATTTTAATTGTGTCTTGTTGCCTCATATATTGCGATCCACATATTTCTGAGTCCTTGTACAATAAAACTATAATCAAGTCATTATTTGGAGCATTTACATGTTTTTAAAATGTATCAGTGTGTTCTTAGATGATTTTTCTGTGAGTGGCACGTTAGTGTCTGCTAACAAATCTTGATAAACGCAATCACGCATGTGGCGCTAGGAAGGAGCGCATAAAGGTCCCTTTGCATTTCTGTATTTGGCTGCTCTTGTAGCGGCCGACTCCTGAAGGGTCCCTTGGGCACAAGGGAAAAGAGAACACATTAGAACCCCACACACAACCTATCACATATTTGAGTTTTTGATTGAATTTATTCGTGCAATTTCCCGGAGCAGCAGGTCAACTGCTAAGTTCATTCGTTCCTGTAAGTGGGTGTATGTTTTTTATTGCGAGATTTGGCAGTGATCTTCCCCTCAGTTGGATGGTGAGATCCGACGCTCACCTGCGACGGTCTTGCGGGAATATTCCCGAACCAGGTACTGCTCATCATCGGCGGGCACTACCCCAGCCGGGACAAGCTCTCAGCCCTCGCTGGTCTCCCAACAAGTGGTTTGGTAGAGTAGTGTAGTGCATGTGAGTGTGTGAGTAAGTGAAAGTAAGGGGTGAGGTAAGGAAAAGGAAGGAGAGATTGCGCGCGGTCCGTGGCCGGTTTGTTGGAGTATTGCTCCAATATTCGCCTGATGTTGATGAAATAAACCACGAAAAACTACCGACCAGAACAGCCGCCGCTATAATTTTCTTTCAGACAGCGACTGAATTCGACCTAATTGACAAGCTAGTGTCGAAAATCCTGCCACTGTCGTGACCTTCCAGTCACAGGACCTCCCGGTCAGAGGCACTGCAGTGATATATAAGTTGATCCACTGTGCCACCTTTGCCGTTACAGTGTTGAGGCCCTATATGCAAACAAACTCGCTGTGAGTCTGCCTTGTGTCGCATGTGAAACCCTCAGTGCCCCATTATTTCCCGGGTGTACGAATATATACTAAAGCATGTATGGTCTGTTGAATCGTTGGCTCTTTTTTTACACTTATTAATGCGGAGGGAACACTTATTAATTGGTAGGGCGCAGTTGGCCAAAATAATTCGCATTCATTTCACATACTGGGCTGACATTTGCTAATTCTGTTGAACTCCCTTATTGGTCAATTCTGCAAATTGAAGATTTTTCATGAAATCAGTGTATTTATGTAGCTATAATGCAAGAAAAGTAGACTTTCTTTTTATAAATTATTACACCGCTTCTTTCTGTGATTAAATTGTTGCTTATTGTAAGTTTAATTAAAGCGCGATGACAGTAAGCAATTCAGGCTCATTGAAATTCGGTATTTATGGCCTGTCCCTTCACATCCGATTGATGACTGATTCACAAGCATACATATTCTAATCTGTTTTTCGACATGATTTTCTACCAATTCTCTCAATATTCTTGGATATCTGAACAATGTAAATCACTCTTGAAAACTATCCCTATCCTGGATTCACTGAACGGACACATTGGAGCACCAACATCTGACTCTCGGTGCATCTGGTGAAAGAATACATTTCTCAAGCCAATTTGGTGACGCTTAACTTTTTGAGAACCTTAGAATCCGTGAACAAAATCATCTCCTGGCCTGAAAAAAATACTGTCCTGCCCTTTGGCGTCGACAGCCCTCTAACGGGCCTTGGCCCGACCAGCGGTGACCCAGCCCCTCGGCTATGGTATAAGGAGTTCGTGTACTTAGCACGGAGACATTCTTTCATCGTATTACTGGTCTTTATTACCTAGAGTGAGTTTTCTCATCGTCACCCAGCAATAGAATTGGTACATTGTAAGGAAAGCGCACAGTTATAATTTTGACACCGGCCGGAAATCGAATCGGGGTTGAACAAAGTACAGATATGGCACAAGATTTACAACCTACTCGAACCACGATCGTTAAGTGATGTTTACCCGTGGGAGGCCAGAGCTGCACATACATCTCCAAGCGTTTTTCAGAAGCCTAGCTTTCCGCTGGATGTAAAATTGTTTTCGCTGCAGTGATCCCCGTTTATTTTTTTAAAAATTTATTCCTGTTTGGTCAGTAGGCCCTCACAATCGGGTACGATTATTGTTTCAAGTTTTACATCATTTTGATATTTGATTTAATACAGTGAGTTTTAATACATACATGTTTTAATTAATATATGGAGAACCCCTCGGGTGAACGTTAATTTATGGTAGTTCCAAAAACTTACGTGGGAGTTTTCATTTTAGACTTTTAGGGTGAGGACATTGTTAAGCCATATAGAAGTCTACGACTAAAGATATGTGTTGATTTTTTGGGATAGAAGCGAGGAGATAAGAGGGGAAATGACGGGGTTGGAGTAATGCCGTGTTCATAGAGTAATTGGGATTTGTATAAATCAGGGAGCTTCGTAATGATATTGAGACATTGTATTGGAAAATTTAGATTTTTTAGAATATTGGATTTGCTAGGTTTCCGTTATGTTAACAATGAAGCAGTGGAGACACATTTTCAACTGACGCAGGCAGAGATATCAAATGCGTTTTTTCCCGCGAGTGCCCAATTTAAGCGGCACGTTCTCCTTCAAAGCGCCGGCCGTAAGTCTGCTGGCTTTTACCAGGTGTAAAATGTGTCGCCATGTCAGATTCCACAACCTGCTTCATTGAAGGAACAATACGGCGGCGACACATTTACAAGCGTGCAAGCCGGACTCGCAAGCCTAGTTGGCTTCGCGAATATCTACATTTCACGCCTGAAAGCATCCACACTGGGCCAAAACCCGAACGGTTTACTTCTACTTCACACACTTTCTACTCTCTGTTCTTCGTGAGTTGATTGTTCAAATCACCCTGAATCTGGAAGGAAATCATTATAAAGTAACTATCTTGAAAGTGGCTTGTTTTGTTTTAATATAGTCTTGTTCACGTACACGAAGGGCTTGGTGCAGTCCAATTTCCTTCAAAAACGAGGTCAAAATTTACGAGCAGTGAGAGGGTTGCAATGGCTGGAGTGACTCATTTTGTTACTGCCTCAAACAATTCATTATTTCTTGCAGTGTTTGGAAATCTATTACTCCTTTTGTCAAAAAATCACTGCTAGTATTTCGTCGAATAGTGTGGCAAAGGTATTTAATAATATAATGTTTTTCTGAATGTCAACTTGAAAATCCGAGAATATTAATCATATACCGGATATCGTTTTGTGTGTGTGTAGTTCTCTGGAGAAAAAATATAATAAAAAGATTTAAATTCATTAAATTTTGAGTGTTAATTTCTTGTATTAAAATGGTCATTTATATTATCCAGTAACAATTATTGTCCACATTTATTTAACATGCAGTATTTACAGCCAAATCTCGTAATATGAATTTTTAAAATTTTAACAAAGTTGGCCTTACGAAACTTTGAGAACAAAAAAAAACTTCTATGAAATACCTACGTAACTATGTAATGTTTTGAAATGCAGTACAACATCCCTCAACGAAAAAGTAGAAACAGTGTTTAAATAAAAATTCAATGAAATATAACATATGTAATTTGCGGTGCACTGATGTACTTGAGCTCCCCGCCCCCCAAAGCTAATTAATTCGTAAACAAAACTAAGATGAGAAAGAAATATAACTTTTACTAATTTTCTATACTAACGAAACTCATTAAATATATAGTTAACGTTAATAGTCAATAGTTAACGTTATAAATATTAACTGAAATCACCAGATAAAAGTCCTTTTCATCATTTCTACGCAAACAAAAAGCTGTTTTAACACCACCCCATCCCCGAAATATCATGGTTACGCCTCTGTAACTTATCTGGATTTTAAAGTATTGACGACATGTAATTTTGGTAACAAGAGATTGTGCTGATTTTGAGGGTGCCTTTCACGCAAATGCAGCGAAACAAAATTTTATAAAAATATTTTCAAAATTCTCATATTAATATCTTAGATTACATTCAGTGATAAGGAATGCGTCTGGTTTCGCAGTGGTACAGACACGCTTCCGCGCAACTTCATCAAACTGACTTAATTTTGGTAAATTACAAGTTATTTATTTGTTTTTCCATTTCCGCTCTGAAATGCGCCAGTTATCCCCCCCAAGGAGTACCATCAAATAGGGATGGCCAAAAAACATCGAAGTTTTTAAAATCATCGTTATATTAATGTTGACATTTTGATTTTGATGTTTGTATCATGGATATATTTTCTCACAAAAGTTGCGTCATTTTTTTTATAATTTTGTGTGGGATTTTATCGGTAAACTGCATTTTGTACTTAGTCTACGGGCTATTGATTAGAGAATTAATGTGACAGAGTGCTTTACGAGCAGAGGCAGAAAATACTTTAAACTATATTTACGAATTATATTCGTATATTAAATATTAGTATATTAAATAAGGACGTTTTACAATTCGATTTATGAATAAATGGAATAATAGCAAAATATGACGTCCATTAATTTTCATTTCCATCTTTAAAATTCCATAAACATTATTAACATATTACTATACGTGGACAAACAATAAAATAGACCTGTTTTTTATTTAAGTAATCTTACAAAAATTGAGTCAGGATGGTAATACCATCTGTTTGATCACAATAAAACATTGATATTTGAAAAATTGATGTTTTTGTCGATGAATCGATGTTTTTTTATTCATCGACAACAAAAACATTTTGGTGATGTATCGAAATATCGATGTATCGATTTTTTTATAAAATTTGCCATCACGACCTTCAACTGACTTCAATCGCCACGAGTGTGAGGTGCAAACCTGATGATAAAGTTAGCAAAACATCGATACATCACCAAAAGATTTTCGATATCGATGAAAACATTGACAAAAACATAGATGTTTAAAATATCGATGTTTTAGATATGATGAAACATTTCGAAGTAAAATGTCCTAATTCTAATGTGATACATAACACGTCAATTTCGTTTAAAGTACCTTCTGCCTGAATCTGACTGACATCTTA
This sequence comes from Acheta domesticus, assembly GCA_031308135.1. Taxonomy (NCBI): domain Eukaryota; kingdom Metazoa; phylum Arthropoda; class Insecta; order Orthoptera; family Gryllidae; genus Acheta; species Acheta domesticus. Next base: position 7,972 of record JAHLJT010006970.1, read on the forward strand.
ATTTTCTAATCAATGAGCAATGTAGTCAAGATTCATATTGTAGTTTAACGATATTACCACGTGCAAAATAATAAAAAAGTAACAACACTGGGGAAAGGTTTCGAAAGCAAACGCCTTCATGTCACCTGTAGATCGATAATAGTGACACTTGTCAATGGATGTTGATTGCGAGCAATTGAAAAATAAATAGATACTGGAAATTTTATTTATATAATGAGATTTTTTGAAAAACATCGATGTTTCTGGACAAATGTATCAATCTGAAGAAAACATCGACAGCAGAACATCGATGTTATAATATCGATATTTCTGCTCGACATTATCGATGTTTTAAAAACATCGACGCTTTTTGCCGTCCCTAGCGGTGCGTCTTCTGGCTTCCGACGCAGCCGGCGGAAGGGCGTGGCTGGGGGAGGGATTGTGCAAGTGCGCGGCTGGGGCCCGGCGCGTCGCCGCCGCCGCCGCTGCCGCCGCAAGTATTTCAGGCGGGCTATTTGTACTGCTCGCCGCTTGCCGCACCAACGCGCCACCGCCGCTCGCGAGTCCTGCGTCCTGCGCCTCTCACAATAAGGATGGTCAATAGGGAGTTTTTGCACGGCGAAGCTTTATAGCAATCGACAGCAATATCGATGTTCTGCACGTGTGCAGTTCGGATCTCACATCACTTTTGTGCGTGTGCGCATGCGCAGAAGATAGAGTTTGCATTCGATTTCCGTACGCTATGCCGTCCAAATGTCCCTAATTCTGTACCGGACTTCAATCGAGCAGTAATATTGTCTTTTAAAAGCTTAGATTTTATTAATCGATGAATCGAGCGAATTTCGATTGGATTCTCGATTAATCGAATCGGTTAAATAAAAGTATTTTTTTCTTCCTTGTTGATGTACGTTCAGTGTTTCCCGATATACATTTTATATTTTTTATAGAAATTTAATATGTAAATACATTTTTGCAAAAGTTTTCCACTATTTTTTAATCGAAATGTATTGAGTAAACTAAAAAAAACTTCTTGAAAGCATATTGTTATCAAAAATTGGAAATGTAAATATGCTGCTTATAAAATATTTATTCTAGATATAAATGTATATGAAAATCTATTATTTCATAATTTCTAAAATTTCAAGAATCGAATACGCTTTGAATTCTTAATTCACAGTGTGTCTAATTCTCCAGCTTATAGGTCGCGTTCACATTCCGATGGCTGCTTACCATGGCGGCAAAAATTATGAGTACTATTTTTGGTATACCGTTCACATTTCAACTGCCGAGACCAACAGTGCGGCGCAGTCAGGGGTGGATCGCCTGAATAACGAAAATATGGCCCGCAACCATATTAAGGTGTTAGTTTTGATCCTTGAAACCTTGCAAGGTGGACACTTTTGAATCTAGCTGTCGCCCATAGTACTTCATTTATCTTGTCCAGCCTTATCATCTATAAACATCTTCTCAAGTCGAGCTCTACTGACCGTATTCTATCCCTTCGAAGCTTATTGTAATTTCTTAATATTAAAATGTAAAAGTCAAAATTGACCCGAATAATCATTGCCCATCGATAGCGGCTTATTGAAGTTGCTAGTTTAGTTCATAACAGATCTATGTGAAGCAAAAAAAGATCGAACAGATTCCGAAGCTCTAGGTTCTAAAAAAGGTGTGCAGATTGCTCCCACCGTACGTCGCATACAGGTTTTCCCCCTTTTAGACGGTAAATAAAGAAATAAAAGTGATATGATAAGGTCCTAAGCTGGCCAAAGTGTACTTAAATATTAAAAACCATTAAATGTCTAGAGCCGTGTAGGAGGAAGTTAGCCGCCGAAGATCGATACCTTCCTTTTTATTTACACAGATAAACATACCTGTATTGTGAAGAATCCCTGTATCTCGTTTGCTGAGGTCCTCCGCGTCTTGGAATGTCGATGTTTTCTAAACATTGATGTTTTTATGAAATCCTCGATGTATTTAACATCGATGTTTTGAAGCCGTTTTTTTAACATCGATGTTGCGTGTTACATGTTTTTATGAGAAAAAAGATAACAAATTCTATAATATACTGCGATTTTTCTAGGAAGAGCTCTCAAGATAACTCAAATCCCATCTTCGCGATGGAATATGTCACGGCATTTCGCGTCTTTCTCGGTCTTGCCGGTAGAAGTCGCATGATCGCAAGCACTGCTTCATACGGTCGCGATCGTGCGAAATCTAGCGGAACGACTGTGAATGAAACGAAATGCCGTGACATATTCCATCGCGAAGATGGGATTTGAGTTATCTTGAGAGCTCTTCCTACAAAAATCGCAGTATAATTTTCAGATATCCATAAATTGAATAATCTTCAGACCACAGTGACAAAGGGTGAAAAACAAAGAAATTGAGCTTTCGTAAAAAAGATGCCTATATTATTTTTAAATTCTCGAATCAGATAATCAAAGTTCTGTAACTATCCCGACGATTTGTTGACTTTGTTTTGCCAGACAAATCTCAATTAAAACTAATAAACGAGCTCACTTTCAAATTAAATCCTCTCACGTGAACTTCAATGGACACTTATCCAGTTTTAAAAACATCAATGTTTAATACCATCGATATAGTTCCAATTTTTTAACTCTGCCCCTCAAGCCATTACAGCCACGATGGAATATCACTACATTTCCGCGTTTTTTTCGCTCGTGCGGCTAGATGTCGCATGATGGCAAACACTGCTTGATACGGTCGCGATCATGCGATGTCTAGCGGTACGACTGGGAAAGACGCGAAATACCGTGAGATATTCCATCGCGAAGACGGGCCTTGAGGGGCAAAGTTACAAAAACCACACTATAGTTTTGGGTCGACGTTTTAATTTGAGATATTTTGTTTTGAACATCGATGTTTAGAAACATCGATGTCGCATCGCTACCCTCGTCCTCGCTGCGCGTGACGTCGCACGCCCCCCACCCCCACCCCCGCCCCCAGCACCGTGACTTCATCCAGCGGCGCGGCGTGGCGGCCGTGCGAAAGCCTCCGGGCCGCTTCCGGGCGCTGACGGCAGGCGCCGGACGTGACATCACTGGCGTCGCTGTCATGCGCGCGCTAGGCCCTGCCTGATGCCCGTCGCGTCGCGTCGCGTCCGTCGCGTCGCGTCGCGTCGCGTCGCGTCGCGTTCGCGTCGCGTCGCGTCGCGTCGCTCTGCTCCGTGATGACGCCTCGCGGCGCCCGTTCGTGCTCTGCTCCTCTCGGCGGAGAGCGTCAGATCACGGAGCACACTTTGAAATGTGGGCTGGACGGCTTCAAATGGAGCTGCAGAATCTATATTAATAAGAGAATTCAACAACCGTCGTCGATACCACACTGAGTAGTGTATGAATAGATACGTAATTTTGACAGGCCCTTTTTCAGGATAGTCGCAGTGTCCTTGCAAAGTTTGTAAATATTACTATAATACAATTGAATCGATGATTTTTGAAAGGCAGTACGTTCTAATTTTAAATTATTGGTAAGTTGAAAAAAACGATTTTGGGCCTATCATTTAGAGACATTTCACATTTTCTTTTTTTCTATTACTTCTCTTCTGGGATCCAATTTCTCTTTTTAAAAAGATATGCAATTTTTAAATGTTATTTTTATGTTGTGGGCTTAGTGCTTTTCAACATTAGTCAAGGTTTTCACAAAAAAGTTTTTATAAAAATCTTGAAAATTTCAATGAACAATTAACAAACACGAAAGAATGTTCACTATACACCCAAGAAAGTATTTATATAATACTAGGCTATTTAAGACATTATCACAACACTATTTAGAATCTTCTGAGTCGATAACCTAGCAATATCCTTTTCTTAATCTTCCATTTTTGTTTCCTTTATGAGTACTTTTCCTTTCGGATAGGCTCTTACTATTCCTGCAAAAACGTATTTTACTTCTCTTCGGCCGGGTTGTAATAAGTTGAAAATGTTCTCTACAAAAGTATTCATGTATTAGTGAGTTACCACATGGATAGAATGGGATGCCGAGTACTCAAATTGCAGGATTGAAGCTGGAGAAAACAAAACTCTTTTCTTTCCTTGGAAAGCTGCTTCCAGATGATTCATCACAATGGGCACTTTCTTATATTGCTTTGGTCACCATTTGTTTATGTCAAGTATGTCACTTGGATTGACCAGTTTTACAAAAAGGCTCTTTACTTTTGCAATGGTTTGACAGAATTCCAACTGGATGTAATTCTGTTATATTTCTTGACACTTTTTGTGAAGATTTCGAAGTATCTCTCTCATAGGTAAGAAGGAAAAGGACCCGCATTGGGTGAATTATCTGACAAAATCTGTTATTTCCTGCAAGTCCCATTCATATTCTTATGAACGAATGATTTCTGTTTTGAGCTGGACAACTGACAGAATAGTTGCAGTCTTTTAATGTCTTCTGGAAATCATCGTGGATAAATATATATAAGAAGCAAATAAACTTCATCTGCTTTTTTGCAATTCCTTCATGATACTTCTACATTTGGCAACTGTCTTTGTGCAGATATAAATGCAAAATAAACTTACCCATAGTTGCTTTAAATAAAAAACTCCTGTACAGGAATGGGGGAAGAGGCAAATTCTGCGTACAGTCAAATACGAAACAGGCAGTATCACCATTCTGTTTACACTTTTCACTGCATTTCGCTATAAAATTGTTTACCCCTTTGCATAAAATTGTTTACCTCTTGACTTATGAGCATACGCGCTCATTGAGTATTGAAGGGAACTACGTGATGGACTTGGTCCTTGGTACCTACTCTCAATATTTTGATTCTGCTTGGCAAAACGGCGTCTGGAGTAAGTTCGTTTCTTCACTAAACTATGAAGAAGAATAAAACAATACAAAAATCATCACTAACTGCAAAATGAAAAAACATGGACTTAGTTCCTTTCAACAATCCACCGATTCAATTACGGAGAATAAATAATTAAAATATGTTTGTAGATGCACCACAACGATTATTTTTGCCTGTCGCTAAGGGCAGATTGGTTCGTAATATATTCCGCCAGAGGCGAGTAGCGGAGTAGCAGAACCGACACCTAATGATTTGGTTGAGGCCAATAGCATTGCGAACAATTTTAACTCTAATAGCAATGTACTGTAAATAAATTGAAATAACATTATAGTATTAAAATTTGAGCCAATTAAATTAAAAATAATAATCTGAAACACATTGATTTATATAAAATTGATCTTTTTCCTCTTTCACAGGGCTTGGATATCAAGAAAACTTGGGCAACGTATTTTGCTAGTTCACAATATAATCAATAGTTTTTCAGCAGCAGTTGAATAATCTTGTGCATTTTTGTTTTTTATATTTTTGTCTTCGTGAATCGGACATACACAACTTTATTACATCTCCGCAGAGTATAATAAGTGGGCTTTAAATCGCGTGGAGTAATTTTTACATTGTATTTCCCTTTGTACGTTTTGAACTCTAGAACGTAAATCTCAGCATTATCACACTTCTTTTTAGGAGAGTGATAAAGAATTTGCATTGCTATACTCGGTATTGTGTCAATTAGGCAAGTCGAGAGCCAAACAATTGTCATTTTTCCAATGAAAACAAGCAATGTCGGGAGGCGATATTTGACCACACATCGTTCAATAAACCAAGTGATAAATTTAGTATTCTTATCGACAGTTTTAAAATTAACATTTACGATTTAGCTTTACATGATGCACAATTTTTGCAGTTGTCAGAAAGGTACAACAAAATTAAAGATATTAGGAATTGATTTCTGGAGAATGGTAAATTAGAATGCGCAAGAAATTAAAAAGATAGAGAGCATACGTCCAGAATGATAGGAATTAAAAGTCATTTCAGGCAGCACGGTCAAGGCAAAATAGTTCATATCATATTGCTCCAAAGATCGAGAGCAAGAATAACGCGAGGGAATGGGAAAGATCGCGCTGAAGAGGATAGACTGAAGTTAAGAAACTGATACGAGAATTAATTTACCTTAGGAAAGCTCAAAAACAAAGAAACGTGAAAATATAATATTTCGAGCCGGCAAGAATCAACGAAAGCAATGAAGAAGGAGAGAAAGAAGAAAAAGAAACGAAAGAAAATGAACTTATTGAATAAACAACCGAGAGGCCAAGAATTTATTGCGAACCATTAGTTACTGAATATTCAAATCCACTGCGTCCTCGTGAGCATATCTGCGCCTCTGACCGAAGAAAGGTCCGAGTTTACTGCAACCCGGGCGATTCGCTCGGAAGGCGAGACTATCTGCAAACGACGCGACGACGGCTCTTTGCACACAATTAGGGCGATAGCTCCGGGTGACGCAGATTTAGGCGTCGGAGGCACTATCGGTGTTGGGGTGCAGTCGCAGTGAGCTCTGGAGTCCTGCACGAGACGATTTCGCCCTAGCGGCCCGAGAGCTGTAGCTGTTCTTATATACAAATCTTGAAATAAGATTATGTACAATTTTTCGGAAATATTTGTAGTTTTCACAAAGTATTGCGTAAAATTTAGGCAATTATTAAGCAATCATTTGCACAGAAATGGCCCCACATTTCCCTTCAAATATTCCCACATGCTTTCCTAAATGTTCTCTGCATGGTCTCTGATATTCACCATATACAACAAACATTGTAATAGAAGACTTCATTGATTGATTATTTTGTCTTTCCGGTCGCGTCAATTCCTGAGGTTATTAATCCCCCTCCAAATATTCCCCAAATGCTCACTCAAATACTCCCCCAAATGTTTCTCCAGATGATTCCAAAATATTACCCCAAATGTCCTCTCACATGTTTCCCAAGATGTAGCCCCAAATGCTCCCTTAAATGTTCTCCGAAATGTTATCAGAAATGACCGCTCAAATGTTTCCCTCAAATGTTTCCTTAAATGTTCCCCAAATCTGGGTCACGTGTTCACCGCATGTTCCCGCAAATAATTTTATAACGTTACGGAGGCATGAAATGCAGTGCCTCTCTCGTCGGTTGAAACGGGAAGTTCCGATTTGTAGAGTACACAGGACAGCGAAGGTTCCAAAAACGCAATGGAAGAACCCGAGAGATTATTCGATATAAATCGCAAATTCCAAAATCATAAGGTAATAAACGTAACACAATTGGTTTAAAATTGAAAATGGCTTAACACTGGATCCCAACTTTTAGCGTCTCTGGCCATGGGGGCCATGGCACCCCAAAAGATCATTGGTTACCTTCCTTTATTTGGTAAAATTAATGTAATTGTTTATTTATGTTAAAATTATGTAATTATTTAAACAATAATATTGTATACTAGGAGTTTTCCACCTTTTTCCCTCCACGGCCCCTTGACTTAAACTAATACTGGATGGAAAATATCCATTTGGAGAAAAACGTGTGAACGATTTAGGCGCTAACGTTGATTACAGACGGATAGACGGACACGTTTTGCCGTCAATCTTTTAAATTTGATTCCTTTTGTTCGTCTCAGGCTCAGAGAATGCGAGTTGTCATGTCAAAAATAACCGTTTTACGACGCACTGTTTACAATACTTTCTCTTACGAAGTGAAGCGAGGAGGTCTTCAGTTCTGCAGTTGCCAATAGTTGTCTAATTCAGTCTGAAGGAGAATTCTAGGTGCCGGCTGCGCTGATCAGTAGTTTTCCGTGGTTTCTTCGAGCCATACCAGACGAATACCGAAGCAGTGAGCCCAAACAAATGGCTCACGGAACGCGCAAGATCTTCCCTTCCTTTTCCTTGCCCATCCTCATCCCTTACAGACAGGCAAACACACACACACACACACACACACACACACACACACACACACACACACACACACACACTACTCTATCTAACATCAAGGCAAGTCGAACACTTAGAAATTATCCGCTGAATCTATACCCCGCTAGCTTAGATACTGAAGGGGGAATGTCGGCGCTGGATCTCTAACGGG
>JAHLJT010006972.1:0-25027 GCA_031308135.1 Acheta domesticus
GCTAGTTTTTACGAAAACTGTTGAGTTTTGGAGAAACTTACTTGACGTTTATTAAAGCACATAAACTCGTAAATATAATAATTTAAATAAATCGGCACTAATGTAATTATTACTGACGTGAGAAGTAAGTCAAAAAAATTACATTTTTTTTTGCAATTTTTGAAAACAAAAAATAGAGTTATATGGATTTGTTTTCAAAAATTGCATAAATGTAATTTTGTTGACATACTTCTCACATCATTAATATTTACATTAGCGTTGATTTGTTGTATTTGTTAGCGTTGACATTATTATATTATTGAGTACATGAGCTTTAAATAATGTGAAGTAAAGTTTCTCGAGAACTCAGCCGTTTTAATGCTCAAAATTAGCTCAAAATCCCGCATTTTCAGAAAGGCTCAAACGCCATTTTCTCATAAATGGTTCCAATTTTTTCTTTAAACGTTTGGAGCGGATAGTACTAATTGCACTCCTTAATATGACGTAAAGTTCATTTTGGATTTTTTTGTTTTTTCGAAAATTACTGTTAATGAAAATCATTTAGAAAATTGATCCCTTGTATTTGAAATGAAAAATATGTATAATGTAATATGAAATAATAATTATTAACCTTCACCGTGCGCACAATTTTTATAATTCTTTTTTATTCTGCTCGCCTGGCAGTGTTTGAACCGCCCAGGGCTTTTGCGGATTTGTAAAAGATTTCAGCCAGCATGAGCAGGACCAGAAACCCAAAACATTACAAAAATAATAGTGTTTGTTTAAAAGCTACACAGAAAAATTCCCCAACTGACATGAACATTCAACACCTGTAAAAATTAAATGTTAGCTGATAATAACCTGCCTATACTCGCTATGTTAGCACAATACTGCATTTATCTCAGTAGTATTGATATAGAATGCAAATCGAGATTTCTTTCGTTTTTATAAAGATTTTTCTTATTTTAAACGAACATCAAAAAAATTGAATATAATTATAGCTCATGATTTTAGTTTCAAATAAACATTGAAAACACAACATTTGACTATACACACATTTTAACATTTGGGATAGCAATCAATGATGGAAAGAGGTCAAGATTATACAAAATGCTCATTTGGCTTGTGCTGTAGGTTCGTTTCACAAAGTGGGGCGCGCGGGAGTGTTAAGACGCCTCCTGCATGTCGTTCACACGTCAACTAAATCACTCCACACACGAATTTGAAGAACCCTTGGAGCACTACACGATGAGCAGGGAGCGAATTCTAAGATTTTGCATATTTTTGTCCGTTGCTTCAGTGCATAGCTAAGTGAAATTTCTTGTCGTTTGATTAGAATATGATGCTATATAGATTAATATGTTAGTGGATATTTTGACCGATTTTTCCTGTTTGTGCATTCTCCTGTAATTAGAGGCGCATAGTTTGCATATTTTGTTATAATAGAGACGTCTATAAAATGTTTATTTCCATAGAATCTATTTATTCGTGAGGGTTTTTGATTCGAAAGACCTTGTCACAGTTTTTTTTATAAAGATGATAAAATACTTGTGCAAATTTTGGATATTTCTTGATAACTTATTTTGTAAACCAGTCAGAAGAAATACAACAAAGCATATTATGTTTCACTAAGGTGAATATTTACTTGAATTATTTTTCCTCGCGCAGAACGCAAAGTTATATTATGTTTGCACAAAAATTGTATATCTTTTCGTTCCAAACATGCCTCTTCTGATTTTTATCAAGAAAGGTTTATAAAGGAAATGAAATATTGTTAATTTTAATTGGATATTAAAGTGCATATTTCAGAATTTTTAGATCATAAATGCATATTTTTATTAATAGTTTTTGTGCATGAAAGTCCTCTCCCTAATGATGAGTAAAAATGTCCCTAAGAAATATCTGGCCTCTCATTAGCCAATGAGGGCCATATATTTCTTAGGGATATTTTACTCATCATTATATGAGAATTCAGTCGAAAGATTGTGCAGGGAAAAGTATTCAGAATGCAATATAAACACCGACTGCCTGCGCGATGCATAGGTAAATCGTCAGGAAAACTTTCATATTTTGCGCTATTATATTTATTTTCACACGAATGTGCACCAGCAACGGGAAGATAACATAGGAGAAGATACCTCGAGAAGGGGATCACTTAACGAGAAAAATTCTAGCAGCTCGAATATGAATTAATTTCCAAGATTATATGTGACCCATCACTCAATCGTCGTTTGTGTGGGAACAATATACTCAAAATGTTGAACTAAAATAAACCTCTAAATTCCTCCCTCTATAGTTTAATTCTTGTGCAAAAATACATGTCACATATGAACGTTTTTTTAAATGTCTATATATCTTGGAAGATTTTCTTCTTCAAACTTTGGAACAATAATTAATCCGATCAATTGTAATACAACACTATTCGTTTGGCTCAATGATAGAAAGTTTTTCTTCCGGAACCTTAGATAGCATAATCGAATCCGGTGAAAGACGCATTCCTTATCCGTGATTTTCTTGTCAAATTAACTTATTGTAGTACTCTCTCCTTTGCATAAATAAATTTTTACGCGTTATTAAAAAGGAAATTAAAAAAACATCTCCGAGACAAATAGTGCCTCTCTTCCACTAATGAGATAACTGGCTCTCTTGTGGCATGATGTACCAGTCGAAAATTGAATACGGAGAATAAAGTTTCGTTTGCTTACCTGTGAGTGAAAATATTGATTTTACTTTGTGGCAATGTTGCATTCTTATCTCATTCTGCCCAGGAGCCGAATCTACAAAAGACAGTTGAAATCCTCTTGCTTAGAAAGAAGAGAGAAATCGATAATGTCTCTCAACAAATAAGACGAGTATATTCAACTCTCCTGAACTATAAAATTTTAGCAAGCAGAAAGTCATGGCCGTATAACAATACTAGAAGCAGTCCTATTTTACAATGTTTTTTATAGAAATCGTTTTTATTAAATCGAAATTACGTAATCGTGAAATACGTCAGATTTAAAAAATTCGCCTTGTTCGCGAATGCAAATGTTGGCTGCTTTATGCATAACATTGACTGTAGTGCATTGAATGTAGAATTTTTTAATTTAGAAGATCTTGTGGCAATGTAGAATGGATGAAAAAGTTTAGGTACACTCGGAATCGAACCCGCCACGTTTCCAGTTCGGGAACAACACTTTGGCACTGAGCTATCCTTTCGCTGCTCGATTACCTTTCTTATAACAACACATTTTAAATTAAAGCAACTTGAATGCAACATTATGTATACAAAAATTAATGTCAATTTAGTCATGGGCAGGAATCTCGGAAGTCTTTTACTTCTGTACTACTTTTTAGCTCTCAATGGACGTTAAAATATTTCATACGCCCCAATCAAATGAATTTCATCTTCATAGTTCGGTCGAGAGAACGTAGTTTTCAACCCCACCGTTAGATGTCGCTTTCGGCAGTGAGGGATGTCCATCTCCATCAAGCCCGTGGGCCAAGGCATTTTTCGACGCGAAATTTTTATTTTTCCACGAGAGTACATCAACGCCCAGCTGCAAACTCTTATTTTAAATAAAACACCGTTTGATATTAAACTCAAGGTGTCGGTTCGTTAAGATATTAAAATGGAAACATCGTTTGAGCAACATTCCCATGTACCGAAGTGGCTTACTAATGCCTATTAAATTGTTTCTAATGCTAACAAATGGTATTTAGTACTCAATAGGAAAATATTAGTTTGATTATTTTTTGGCTGAGAATTGCTTTTCTTGAGGTACGTAAGGACGCAGAAAATAACCCAATACTTTTTAGTATACAAATAATTTTTCAATTTTCGCACCCCAGCAAGCTGGGTCCTAAATCTCCAAAATCCACTCGGTTCTTCATAACAAATCAAGAAAAGTTAAATAATATTGCAATGAGTAGGTCTGTACTTGTCCGATCCGGTATTTTCGCACTATTCTTCTTGGCTTTCTCAAGAGTAGAAACCTTTTTCTATTATTTTTGTGACTATCAAGGAAAGCGAAAACCTAACTCTCAAGGAAATTGAGTAACTTCTTCAAATATTGTTTTTAAAGAAGTATGAATTGTTCCAAAAACATCGCTCTATAATGCTGAATAAACTTTTATTGAAAGTTGGTTTCAAATATCAATTGCATCAATTGCATTGTTATTTTGTTTGATATTCTGTAAGTACATTAATAGTTCCTCTCCTTTATGGAAAGGATAAACAAATGGGTGGGATTTAACATGCGAGAGTTCTCGCACGGGTACGCTAGTATTGACTTATATTCACTTTAATTTTTAGACAAATGACACTTAAGAACATATTATTAACGTATTCGTTTACATATGATTATAAAATGAAATGAGTATCTCTCATGTACGGGAATTACTTGCGAACTTAGTGTTCGCATACTTGCATTCTCAGGAGCATACAAAATTTGCACGAAGGTATATTCTGCAGACGCTACGACAACTAAACAGAAACTACACCACAACAATTCAAATCTGCGAATCCGTACCGACACGAAAATGAGGTGGCCACCGAAGCAGACGAGTCATCAAAACCGAAAAGACGCTGTAAATACTGCTGAAAATACTTTCTTGGTTTCTCCGCGTAAGTTTCCGCGAGCAGCTCGTGGTACCGCCCACGCGCGACAGACACATTCGCCACGTGAGCCGGTCGGCGTGTTCTCCTTCCCGTTTAGGCGGCGGGAAGCGGAGGGCGTCGCAGGTCATGTCGTGTCATTGCCGAGGTGGTGGCGGCGACCTCCCGAAACTCCTTGACCGCACAGATGGCTTAGAGATTCGCCGAGTGCCACTTGGATTTTGCTCGCTTCTGAAGTAAAGTTCTGGCTGCTGGAAGAAAACTGCCTTCCCAGCTTGCTGAAGAATGGACTCAAAATGTTCGGCTTTCACAACTTTCTACAGTTAAAATTTTTTAGACATGTTAAATGCGGAAATACATGAGGAATATAATATCTTATGCTTTCGCGTTGAGTGATTTAATGATCGAGAATGATGGGATAATCTATCATCAGTATCACTCTAAAGAGAGCATTGCATACCAATGCCATTACGGTACGAGGCGAATACGAAGTGGGGAGGGGACTTCGGCAAACCCCAGAATAAACTGCAATGGCAATTAGAAGGAAAATTTTATAGGTTTTAGAAGTAATTATAAACTATTTAGCAACGATATGACATTACATTCTGCATTTTTTGTGATAAAATATTTTCTGTTTTCGAGGTACAGATGGGCATACATATTTTGAACATTTATGTAATTTGTGGAACTTTTCGGAGGGTTACAGTTAGGCCACGTTCTATTTCTGAAGAATAGTTTGACATCCACTATCTTGCTACGATTGCCAGATTATTTTAGATTTTTTAGACAGTGTTCAAATAGCAATTGAAATAATAGACGCAAGAAGCTGGTTCTTTGAATCCTTTCTACTTATTCCTCTACACCATATCTTGGCAAAATGAATTCGTACATGATCGTCTTTCAAACCTAAAAGTTAAAGACCGTGTGGTCGACTACTATCAATTCATCATTCGTACATGAATCGGTATTTTTGAAAGGGCTTATGTAAAAAAATCTAAGTATTGGGAAATAGAGAAAAACGTTTTAGTTCATAAACTGATTCTTTTATTCATTTGTAAAATTCATTGTTAACAATATTCAAAGGTGGTTTTTCATATGATTTTATTTGTAGATAACCAAACCAAATAAAACAGACTTGAACCTTGTGCTGTAAATTTTTCTGAATTATTGGCAATTTCATTAATAAATGCTCATTTTCCTATAGAAAGGATAATGAATCCGTAGCACTGTCTCTAGTAAGTATTAACTAGTAACTTAACTTTTCCTAACTAACGAATGCAATACATGGTTTTTTATTTAGATATTTACCATTATGCATTGGACTTGCATGTTTAGAAATCATTAGAAAGCTATTGTTTCCATATTAAAACATACTCTCTTTAAGATTGTGCATAACTTTCACAAGCTTTCGAATTGGAATTGGCAAGATTAGAAGAAATGTGTTGCAATAATGTTGTGTCTAACTGATTTACTGAGTCTCCGATTACTGCTCTTAAAAAATGTAAAATATATAGAAGAAATAAAGTATATGAAGCCATTGTATCATATTTTGTAGAAAATTAAAAAGAGTTTATCTTTCAAATTGTATGCTGTAACAACCATGCCTTCACAGGATTCCATATATCCATCCGATGAAGAAGCTGGGAAATTTTATTCTCCGCCAAAGTTACAATTTAAAAATCTTTAATGCAGCTGTTGTTTTGGGCGTTTAGTAGGTCTTCAGAGCTATATAATTATTTACAAATTAAATTTTAATTTTATTTTTAAAATTAGTTTAATTCATTTGTTCTCAAAATATAATAATAAAGGGAGTATGACGTAACATACGTTTTCGCATGGCACATGTTGGCGTTTCATTTGTTTCGTAATGGTTTCTACGTATTCAATAATTAATCGTCTCGTATATTTTTCAGTAGTATACCCGCCCTGTGCGGGCTCTCTCAAGCTACCAATCTTATAAATGAGGGTCTTAAAGAAAAAATTTTCACGGAATTGCATTAAAAATATGAATATTTTGTTTAAAAAATGTTTCTAAATATTCATGTAAAATGCATCCCGCAACATACGTTAAGATTTTCGAATCTATAACGTTACATAACTCTTATACAAAGCGTTCTAGGGCCTAAAAACTAGAATTTGAGGCCAAAGGCCTCCCGTACAAGTGTACGGAAAAGTAATATGTTATTTGTGAAACTAAACGAATTTGGGGAACAAAAGAAAGTGCACACAATTTCTAATTTGGGTTTCAAGCGCAATATATTGTAAGTGCTTCGTACACATGAGGCTTTCGGGTATAAATTATAGTGAATGGCATTTTCGCCGAGGAATTTTGTGGAACACCGTTTTAGACGAAAATAGGAGCATAATGCACGACAGAGAGTTATTATTGAAGTCCATTTCTACTTTCCCGTATACGGTGTAATATACGTAGTACATGGAACGTTATGCAATGATGCGCGAAAAAACGGCGGATTTTCGGCAGAACAAAACTCATTGCCGGGCCCTAATTAAAAAAGGGGATAAAACCAGTTGCTAATTTAAGAAAAAATCCCCAAACCGTGATGTAGTCAGAATCTCTGTTTCGTGGGTCCTTGATACGAAAAACTAATTGAAAGCAAAACATCGGTATGTCCATCCGTCCGTCAGTGAACACTACTACGCCTAAACCATACGTAGGATTTCTTTTTCAAATTGAAGTATCCCCTGACGATCTGGCTGGAGTCAAAGCTTTGAGATTCTTTTAAATTTGGGGGGACTTTACATGAAGCCACCCGAAATTTTCGATATTTTCTCAAAACGGCTCCAAACTTTTTCTTTTAAATTTCTTGTAAGGATAAAAGTAAGATACACTTATGAAGGTAGCATAGGTCCGATTTTCACGGTAACTAACTCTGGATTTTCATAAATTACAAAAGTTTGAATTCATGTTCCAACAACTACAAAATTATAGATTGAAATTTTTTCTTCAAATAAAATTTCTTCTCTATATTGAGTTCTTTCATTAAGGTCAGGTACACTTTTTTTTTCAAATTTTTAATAGTTTTCGCACAACATTACGTGTAATATGTTCAATTTTAAAAAATTACAAAAAAAAAATTTTTCAAAAACGTCTCCAATTTTTTCTTTAAGCTTTTGGTAAGGATAATGCTAATGTAGTGAGATGACATAAATGCCATATTCCTACGTTTTTCAAAAATTACAAAAAATTAATTTTTTTACTCGACTCTGACTATTAAAGGCGATTTGTTAACATTATTATATTAATGAGTACATGTACAAAAAAATTACACAAATGTAATTTTTTGAAAGATTTCTCACACCGTTAGTATGCAAATTTCCAGCAATTCGTAAACACTATTGCATTTGTGGGCTAATGTGCTTCATTGACTCCTAATGAAGTTTTCGAAATCACAAACGTTTCCTGTGAAAAGAATTTCAGTTTTCGCATTTACAGTAGCACTTAAATGCCATTTCCTTAAAAAGGCTCCTAATTTTTCAAAGAAAATTGCCACATAGTGCGAGGTTTTACTGTTCTATAATATTCTTAAAATAGTATTTCGGTTCCACTAGGGAACCGAAAAACTAAGAAAAAAATGTACTTTGGGCAGCGGTAAATAGCAGCTGGCAGTGTCAATTCCGAATAGCTAGCCCAGACCGAAGGAAATATAAAAACTAATACGGGAAAGTCTGTGCCATTCTGTAGCACCGCTAGTTAAATCACTGCGAATGGGTTTGGAGCTACATCCTTTTTTCATAAACGCTAATAACACTAGGGATGAAAATTTCATTCAATTTTTTCATACCTCCAGGATAAAAAAGGTTATTTCAAAGGAAACAATAACGTTGATTTCGAAAATCTTTATAAAAATCACGCCAGATTCAAAAGATATAAACATTAGTATTTGAAAAAAACAAATCCTTTACTAATTTCGACATTGCCATTCCAGTTATATTACTTCAAATTTTATGAGAATGCTTCATGTGAGGTAAGAACAAGTTAAATATTCGTGCAATAATATGCAAACATTAAAATGGTCTGTTGGACGACAATGATTTGAGTTTTACCTACAACCACAACCAATTATTCGTTGCACAGGTCGCACAACATGATAAGCGGCCCATGGTTTGTCCTGATCACAAACACGACAGCCAAAGTATAAAGTATAATCTGTGAAGCAATATGTTTGTATGAAGATGCCAGAAAATTAACACTTTTGCAATTTTCGAAAATTCGGAATTAACCATGAAATTAGGACTTATGCCACCTTTAAAGTGTATGTTATTCTATTCTTACAAGAAAGAATTTGGAGCCGTTTTTGAAGAAAACTTTGAAAATGGCTTTATGTAAAGTATCTCCAAAAATGAATGAAAGTTTTTCAAAATCTCAGACCTTCGACTCAGACCGTATGGATAGGTTTTTTTTTTCAATTTGGAAAAAAAATCTACGCATGGTGTAGGCACTAGTATTCACATACACCGGAGACGGACGGACGTTTTGAAAAGAACCACTTTTTCGGTTTCAGGGGACCCCAAAACGTGTATTCCGTTGAAATTTCGAAATCGATTTTCCGCAGCATTACTTAAGTTTCCTATCTACGTATACTACTGCGTATATACGTACGTATACGGAGAGTAAAATTAATTAATACATTGCTAAAAAGAACAAATTTTAATAGTCAAATTGTTACGGAAAAGAAGTGTTGTCATTTTTTTAAATATTACTTTCTGAAAAGCTATCTGCTCGATCATGTTGTTTCATAATGCGAAATAAAAATTAATTTTGCCTTTTGCATTTGGCCGTCAAAAGAGATATTTTAGTATATTTGCAAGGATTAAGGGTAGACTTATCTTTATCCACCAATCTCTCGTATTAGGGACCGAGATTTTCAAGATACCGGTTCTGCAAGCGTTCTTCATCGTTCTTGAACTTCTAAACTCGAAATAAACATCTCAACAGCAGTCGAACTGGTCAGGAAGATTCTCTACTCACAGAACCGGCTCCAGATGTTTATAATTGGCGATTCATTTTGATTCTGAGAAGAGATCATGTGGTTGTTTAAATAAAAATATTTCGTAATATTAAATAATTTAAATATTATATTATATAACTGAATAATATAAATATTATACCATGACATGAAATAGTTTTCATAAATTAATGCAATCGGTTGATCTTTCGATGACGAGACCACATAAACTCGCGAAAAAGGACAGTTCATAATTTCTTCAGTGTTTTTGCCAGCTTTTTGAATTGAATTTTATATACAAATAAAATGCTATTTTCGTAGATTGACAATAAAAAGCTTAGAGACAATGTATTTTTTAAATTGTTAATAATATAAAGAACTCATAAAAGTACCGTTTTCAGGAAAGTTCTTTAATGGAAAACACTTCTTTGCCATCAATCAATGCCTCGTTAAAATATCTTTTACAGGCGACTCAGTTGCACCTTTTATGTCGATCGTCAGTTAGGGGCCGACATTCCGAGCTGCCTCCTGTTCTTGAAGTCTGGCAAACTCGACGTAGATTCCAGGGGACGACTCTGGGTAGCGAACGTTTTCAGTGAGTGCACTCAAGTATCAGCTTTAATTGATGGCTTCTTACACATACAGGAAGTGTGTGCTTCTCCTAAAGCAGAAAACACGGAAAAAGAGAATCATAGTATTAAAATTTAATTCATTCATGTAGAACTGAATAAAAACTATAATTATGTATTAGTGATATGATTATATGTCAATCGTTGAAATAAATTGTAATACAGGAAACTGTTTTGAAGTACACTAGAAAATAATTTGTGAAAAAACCCTGAAACTCCCTTAATATGACAAAGGTTTAAATGAAGTACTTGGTGAAAATATATAGAACTGAGGTAAATTGTTCAAATACAAATTATTTATAGTTTTCATAATCTTTATGATAATGTAAATGGTTTATCCACAGTATTTCGCTGTAATACTACTTTACAACTACATCGATGATTTATGTGGCATAGAAAAACAGTTTAAGTAGGTTAAGAACCCCAAAACAATGTTAGATACGAGTTTTGAAATTCGTTTTGACTTCTAAATTCATTTGAATATTTTGGGTTCAATGAATTTTTCTTGTGGTAACTGAAAGATAATATAATTTCTATATAATTTTTTGTATCTCCACCCGGCCCTGCTCCGCCCCTCTCTGCCTTGCTCCCATCTCGAAATACAACGTGTTCCTGACTTTCTCACTGAAAAAAATACTTGTATAGTACGATTTTTATAACTTTGCCTCTCAAGCCCATATGGCCACGATACCCATACATTTTTACGATTACACTGCATTTTCCATCTTTCTCTCGATCCTGCCGCTAGATGTCGCATTATCGCAAGCACTGCTTGATACGGTCGCGATCATGTGATATCTAGTGGCACAACTGAGAAAGACGCGAAATACCGTGACATTTATTTATTTTATTTATTTATTTATTTATTTATAGTCGCAATCAACTGCGAGGTTATTAGCGACTATTCTGTAATTTTACAATAAGGTACATACATTAAGTTTACAAGGTTCTGTAAGTTTACATAGCATGGTTACTTTTTTTTTACAATTATACATTTTTGTTCAGTGAATAGTGAGACATTACAGTTTATATTACACCAGGGGTTGGAAATATTTTACTACATGTGATAATTTACACAGTACGTATGCTTAAAAACAATATTACAATTTGTTTACAGTTCGACATTAATTGATTTGCAAAATTTTAAAAATTTTTTCTTGTAGGGAGCTTGAATAAAGTAAAGCATCAGAATTAAAGTTCTGTAAGATTGTTTAGGCGGGATTGATTGTACATAGGACATTCCTGAATAATATGTATTATTGTTATTTGTTCATTACATATATTACAAATTGGGGGAGGTATTCTGGTTTATTAGGTAGAGGTGAGTAAGCCTCGTGTGTTCTGATCTAATTCTGGTGATTGTAACTTGATCTTTGCGGCACAATTTTTTGAAGTTTGCAGGTTGTAGGAAGTTTTTTATCTTTTTATGAATACTACTAGCCTTATAAATTTTCCAATCTTCGCTCCACTTGGTTTTCATTTTTCCATACAAGTACTTCCAGATTATCATTTGTCGTGTGTGCTATGTTTATGCACATTTTTTACTGACCGGAGGTCGACTAGTGATGTTGGAATCTGACTTCCTGGTGCAGCCAGTGGTATAGTCCAGAAGAGGGGGGAATCCAAAAGATAACAAGTTTTTTTACGCAAGCCTTTGATAGATGGTGTAGTTCTTGAATCTTGACACATTTCAGAGTTTGAAGTTTTGTTGGAGCATAGTTTTATTGTAGAGATGTGAGTTTGTGAATACTATAATATTTGAGTCCAGCGATTGATATAATCATTTTTAGTGCTGTCATTAAAGCATAACTTTCAGTGCTATTAGAACTGCAGTAGTGATGTAGTAAGAAACTAAATTTTTCATTGGGTGTATATACGATGGCTTCAGTATCTTGTTCACTAGTTTTGTTAGCTAATATAAAAAATGGGAGTAATTTTTATACTTCTGGATTACTTCTTTAAATTGTGTGTTCCAATCTTCTTTTGTTAAATTGCTATTGTTATAATCATCAGTGAGTGATAAGCTCTAATGTCATTTTTTCTATGGTCCATGGCGGTATTTGGAATTGTCTATGTTCTCAGCACTTATACTTTTAATGTTTAGTTCTTTAAGTTGCTGGGTTATTCTACTGTAGCATAGGTTTATATCGAAAGTGACTATTATTAGATATTCTGTAGCTGAGGAAAAATGTCATGTGTATTATAGGGTTAGTAGACGAGGCAGCTTTGGCAGCATACTTGAGATTGAGAGTTGTTCCTTCGGTGGTTTAATGAGGTTTCTTGTGCTTCAATAAGTATACTTCCTATAGGGGTGGTGTGGAAGCATCCAGTGCATATTCTAAGCCCTTTATTGTGTATTGATTCTATTTTCCTCAGCTCTTTTTTGTTAGCAGATTGGTATAAGAGTGAACCATAATCGATTTTTGATCGAATGATAGCTTTATATGTAATAGCAGGAGGTTTTTATCAGCACCCAGTTGTTGTTGGAGAGGCATTTAATAACGTTAAGTCTCTTCTTGCATTCCATTATTAGTTCTTGTATGTGGATCTCCAAGTTAATTTTGGGTCAAATTGTAGTCCAAGAATTTTCATTTTGTTGACAAAGCGAAGGGGTTGAGTTCCAAGCTGGAGTTTAGGAGATACTGTATCAATTCTCTTTGAGAAAAACATGCATTCTGTTTTCTTGGCAGAAAATTTAAACCTGTGCTCAAAGACCATTCAAAAATTGTGTTTAGTGCTTTTTGCATGGTCTTTTGAGTAGATGGGGACAGATTTTCCTTTGCATAGTACAGTAATGTCATCCGCATATTTTCTTATAATACTGGTGGTTGAACCCCACTTGTCTATATTATTAATTGATAGTAGGAAAAGAGTCACGCTTAGAACGGATCCTTGAGGTACACCATTTTCAATCTGTTTAATATCTGAAAGTTGCCCATTGATCCTAACTTGTAATTTGCGATCAAGAGAAAAGTTTTTAATAAAATCATACATATTTCCTTTTATTCCTATTATCTGCAAAATCTTCAAGATCCGTCGTTTCCATACCATGTCGTACGCTTTCTCTATATCCAGGCTAACAGCAATTACGTGTTGATTGTTCCATAAATGCCTCCTGAATTTGACTATCAACACTAATTAGATGTGACATAGTGAAGTGTCCAGATCGAAAGCCGAATTGATTATCATTTATGATTTTCTGAGTATCAAGGAACCATCTGAGACGTTTGTTGATAATTTTCTCGAGTATTTGCACATGTTACATGTAAGTGATATAGGACGGTAGTTATCAGATTTGGATGGGTCTTTACCAGGTTTAGCAACAGGTACTTACTATGGCCATCTTCCAGATCTTGGGAAATACTCTTTTCGTCCAAATATAGTTATATACATCTAGTAAAAACTTCCTTTCCAAGTGTGGGGAGATTTTGATGAGGATATTCGGAATATTGTCCGGACCAGGAGAGGAAATTATTGGTGGATTCAATGGTCGTAAGAAGTTCTTCCATGGTTATGGGATTATTTAGTTGAAGGGGTGAGCATTTGTCATCATAATCATCAGGAAGTTCTTCTTTTTCTTCTTCATTTTTATATTCTTGAAAGACATCGGAGAAGTTCTGAGAGCTAGAATTTCTGACAAAAGTATCAGCTAGTACGTTGGCAATATCTGCAGATTGTGCAATGATTTTATTTCCGTCTTGAATAAAATGTATCTGGCTATATCTTTTGTGTCCTTGAATTGCATTATTTTCTTCCATGATTCTCTTATACTATTGTTCGAGCTAATAGACGACACAAAATTTTTCCAGGAGTTGCTTTTACTCTCTTTAGGATTCTTCTGGTGAGAGCTCTTGGTCGTTTGTATTCAATTTTGTTATCGTCAGTTTTATGTTTTTTGTACCGGTTTAAGCCATGATTGGATATTTTAATAGCTTCCTTACACTTCTCATTCCACCATGGAACAAATTTGGTCTTCAAAGATGGTGTATAAGTTCCTATTGCTTCATTTGCTGCTTGTTTAATTATATCTGAGAAGTTGGTAACTATGGAATCCACATTCTCATTCATGAGATTATTGAAGTCAAAATCATGAAGGGATGTATTGATTATGTCACTATATTTCTTCCAATTAGCTTGGCTAAATTTCCATTTTTGGATTCCGTAAGTGTTACTATCCACATCAAATGGAAAATCAACTTTTGTGAATACTGGAAAGTGGTCACTATCATGAGGAGTTTCTTCCACCCACCAGCTGCATTTGTGAGCCAGATTAGTGGAGCTTAGAGTGAGGTCAATAGTACTAAAGTTACCACTACTTATATTTATATGGGTAGGTTGACCATTATTTAACAAGATCATGTTTGTATCCTCAATAACTGTTTCTATCTTCATCCCTCTTGAGTCATTAAAACAGGATCCCCATAATTTATTATGGGAGTTAAAATCACCCAACAATAAGAACGGTTTGGGGAGTTGTTTTATAATATTATATATCTCTATGGATTCAAATGCATAACTATTAGGAATATAAATATTACAGATGCAAATATTAATTGGGAATGATATTTGAATAGCAACTACCTCCAAATCAGAGCTGATGTGTAATTCGGTGGCAGAGAAGTTTTCTTTGACAAATGTAGCCACTCCACCAGAGGCATGATGACAATTTGTTCTGTTTTTATTGAAGCATTTGAAACCTTTCATTTTTCCTTTATTGTTGAGTTTGAAATTAGTTTCCTGTATACATATCACCTCTGGGAGATATTGCTGGCATAGTAATTGTATTCTTTCATATCTAGTATGAAATCCATTTACATTCCATTGAAGTACCAACATGCTTGTAATAAGTTGTTTAAAAATTAATCAGATGAAGTGTGTTCTGTGTCTTCTTGTAAATGAGCATCCTCCTTTAAATTCTTCAAATGTTGTATACTTCCATGTCTTGGATAAAAATCATTGACAATGTAATAATTTAATTAGTGTTAATGATTGAGTTCTCCATGCTGGTATCTGTCTCACTATTTTCAACTTGTTGTGTACCTCTTTTAAGCTTTTTGGTTATTCTAGTCAACCTGCTTTTTATTGATCTTGCAGTGAGGTATGGATATGTTTCTTTCATCATTAAAATTAAACAACAATGTCTTTGGTGTGGTCTTTAGCAATGATTATTGGATCTCGGGCACCATAAGAGTTTTCTATAAATGATGTGAGTTGCTGAAAATTAAGTGGAAATTTGTCTTGGTTAGTTTCTATGAAGTCTTTAGCTGGAACAAGTAATTCATTAATTGATTTTGTTGATGTTTGTTCTAAAGTAGAGGGTCTTCTTTGTCTTCTTTCTTCTTTTTCTTGGGGTTGGTTTTTTATGGTCCAGGGTTTCCTCAGTTTCTAACTTGTTATTAACAGAATCAGTGAGGGTGGAATTGGTTACTATATTTTCAATGTTTTTCTTATTTTTGGAGGGTTGTTTCTTTATTTTTTCTTTATTCTCCACAGTTTTATCATCCATGTCAGAGGTTTCCGAGTTACTGTCAATCTCGCTATCTGACTCATTGCTAATCAGTTCTGTATTCGAGCTTACAGTAGATAACGGTCTCTTTAATCTGACAGTGTTGCAGGAAAGGTCAACGTCCATTGAGTTTCATTTGAGGCAACTAGGTTTCTCACGGTCGGCTCGAGGGGAGGAGAGGTAAGTAGAGGGGGGAAGCTGTCAAGGCCAAGGTTAGGGCTAGAACTTTCGTTCAGTTCGCTCTCGGGAAGAGTAGTTTCAGATGCATTGGGAGAAACATTATTAGAATGATCAAAACTCTCATTATTTGATTCTGTGATTTCTACTTCCGTAGGGAGAGGTAGGGGTATTAGTTAATTGGGAGTTACATTGATTTGGACAGTTTTAGCAATGTGGCCCTGATTTTTACACAAAAAACAAATAGGAACATCAGGGGTTACATATATCCAATGGGGGACATTATCCATAAACACTTGAAATGATTCAGGTAATTTATGTTCATCATCCGGTGAAACAAATGTTTGTCGGCGAAAACTGAGGATGTGGCTTCAAGTTGGGATTATTAAATCCAGCACGAAGAAATGTTAACGGTACTACAGTTTTAACACCGAATGTTAGTAATGCTTCTTCAATAACTTGATGCGGTATACTCGGGCAAACATTTGACAGAATAATTCTTTTGTTCCTGGAGATTAATGGTCTTATGGGGAATACTTGATTAGCCACAACAATGTTCTTATGATGGTAGACTAGATCATCCGCGATATCTTGCTGGATAGGTACACACAGAGTCTGTTGTTCGATATTTTCGAAGCAAACTTAATATGAGAAGGATTAACTTTAGTTGATAACTTTTCAATAAATTCTACTATTGGTGCACTATTTGCCGAGTCTATGATGATAGCATTTTCTTTCTTTGGAAAGAGAGATTGCATGGTAACTTTAGCATAGTTAATGGTTGTCTTACTGTTCTGGTCTCCTGAAGATTGATGAACTTGAGAGGGCTCCATGATGATCACGAAAAAGAACTTTTCACTTAGTTAAGCAATATCACTTCATGTAACAATACTCCACTTCTACCACGTTTAACATTGCACTGACAACCACTGAGACAGTGAACACACACAACGTGATTGAGCCTGGAGCGAACGGAGCGTCCGGCCACCACGGCGGTCAGGACGCGACTGGACCGTGACATATTTCATCGTGAAGATAGGCATTGAGAGGCAAAGTTATAAAAATCGCACTATAGTTTTTCCTATGGGGTTCCTGCCCCCAATTTCACTCACTTTATAACTAACATTAATAAATAAATATAAACAAAAAATAAAATAATTATCTAGCGTATATTTTTTGTGAAATTTATGGATTATGACATAATTTCAATCAATTATCAAATTGTAAAACTTCCCCCTTTTCAATTTTTTTCTTCTTGCGTATTTATAAATAAAAGTTAACAATTTCTCTCTTCAATTATATATTCAATTATATCTTCAATTAATTCTTGCTCTCGTGAATTTAAATAATCATTTCTACACCATCTAAGGTACGCTTTCACTCTCCACTATAATAAATCACTACCCTGCAAAAATTCATCCATTTCTCACAGTTTCAGCACAACACGTAAATAATTCAAAATATATTTCACTTTCCCTCGTTCAACTCGCCAAAACGTAAGAAGCGTGCTTAAATTACTACCACTAACCCAGAAACTATTTCGTGCAGAACACGTGTGTGCATTCACTGCTTTTCACGAAACATCGAGCACATCCGGCTGCAAAATAATTTTTTTTCAATAATTTAATATCTCTTCGACACTTAATACATTCACACCTAGACGCAATTAAAATCAATATTCTAGTTCCTTGATATGTACAATAAAAAACTGTCATTATCTTTCTTAAATATAAACATTCCAGATTAGATAACTGTAAGTAAAAATCAACAGACGTCTTTTCCAACTTCGTTGAAATATGTAACGTCTTTGGTCTTTCCTACAGACTCGCAATTATGTGCATAGATCTCAATCGAAGATATCAGTCGTCTTTCTCTGGTGGAGCGCAATTAAACAATTGCACATTGATGCACTCTTGAATCTGTGATGTAACGCTGGGCGAAAAAGTCTAGAAATGTAATTCGTTTGTGTATATATATATATATATATATATATATATATATATATGTATGTATGTATGTATACTTAAAAGTTTCTCTTTTACATTTCTGACTTCCAGATACGTCGCATTCCACATTTAAATTTGTTTTTGCTTTGAATCGTTTCCATATTAATTCGATCGCGTCTTACTGTCTTCAGCAGTTTCGATGTATTTTACAAACTACTCCGCACCTCACAAGCTTGTTGCAATGCAACTCGTGTTTCATAGTGCTTTTATGTACACATTCATTACACGTAAAGACAAAAAATGGAGTATACGTTTCTTTCTTTGAGTGATTAGTATGCCACTAGCAAACAGTTCGCCTGGAGAATCGCTGATGGTAGCGCCAGCTTCTGCTCTGCTCATCAGTTGGAAATGTGATGACTGGAAGAGAGTGAGTCTAACCCTCAGTCTAGCCTCATTAGCGACAGACGTGGCTACGCCTACTTCTGGAGATTCTTCGATGTTTCCTTTAACTTCCACTACGCCGCAAACCAGCTCCAACCACTGCCATCGAACGTTTTTTATTTTCACAGACCCCAAGAGAATGCATGATTTCCACTAAACGTTCCCGTCTGGTCAGTTTTCTCGAGCATAATTATGCAGTTTGTCTTCACAAGTGATACTCCTTTCTATTCGACGATGAAATTGTTTCACGAAAATGGTGAGAGGTAAACTCCAGTGGTTTTGTGATAGTGCCTCTACCAAAGGTTTCTTTCAAGGAGATGGGAACTAATTACAAGGCTGAGTTGTTTTAGAGGTCAGTGTTTAATAAAATGAGTTTTCCTAAGGTTTTTATCTGTCAATTTTGTCCATTATCTGTAAATGTTTAATGAGCTGTTGGAAAGAGTGTAGCAATATCGAATTCCATTTTTATGAGATGTGTATTAAAATGTGTTAGGCATTCGATTTGTAATTTATATCAGTATTATTTTATATAACATGATTTTTCTATTGAGAAGGTTCTTTACCGATTCAATCCACTTAATAAACTTATTTTATTTGAAATGTATAGTGTTATCATAAGTAATATCACGAGAAGTGCTGTGCTAGCCGGTAAATTCACTCCTCGCTACGCGAGTCGTGAATTTACCGGCTAGCACAGCACTTCGAGTGATATTTAGTGTGATTATTCACGAATAAACACATTACATGATTTGAAAGGATAATTTAAATCATAGGAATTACGAAAAAGAGAAATATTACTCAAAATTACAACCGAAAAATGAAAAACGTTCATTCAGCTCCAACTTATCACTGCCTCCTGGAATAATTTATAATCAAGTAACATTTGAATAACAGTTTAATGCAGAAAATGATTTCAAATATGTTTGAATTTTATGGTAATAAAAACTTTCGAAGAACAATTAGAAGAAGATTACTTAAAAGAACATTTATTAAAAGCACAATCATTTAAGTTGTAAGAAGTTGTATTCCATGTCTTGCCCTTCCGTGGAAGTATTTGAAATGGAAGATGCACAAGATGAATTAGCAGCGGAATTCGTCGATTTCGAATGGATTGAACACACGTGTGTACTTAAAGTATTTTCCTGACTAACTTTGTTGTAACTTTCCACATAGTTTTGAGAGTAACTTTCCACATAGTTTTTGTACTCTTCACCATCTAATCTTCGTATATTAATTACCTAAAATATGTGTAAATTCCTCATTTGTAGTTTATGCTGTTCATTTGTATTTTCTTTCTTCACAAAATTCTTGAAATTGCTTCCACACTCATTCTCTGTTCCTTTCGCTGTTTTTCGGCACTGAATATATTCTATTTCAGAGTTTTAAACATAACCAAAAACGACACATTTTAAAATTATATTGATGCACACAAGCTGTTTTGGAGGTGAAACAATTGCTGTCGTTATCTTAAAAAAGGTAAACAAAGGTTTTACAGTGATAAAAAAAGGTGAACAAACTGATGGCGATAAACATCTGGGATTGGTTTAATTTGAATATATCCTTGCTTACCATTGGATACTTACGACGCGGACAGACATGAGTGAAATAGTCAAAATAAATTCAATCAATATTAGCATTTATTTAGCAAAATTTAAATTATCTCGAATAATAAATTTTGTGCAAAAATTGATTAAAATTTGTGATTAATAAAATGTTTTTTAGGAATCAGAAGTACTTTTTCAAATTATTGTGTTCAACATTATCAACTAGTCGTATTTATTTGTTGTGTTCACACGGTTTAGCTGTTGAAAATATAGTTTTGCATAATACTAGTGAATTGTAAAGTATTTGATGTGAATTTTGTTCAACGAATTTGCAACTTGCCTTAGAATATATATAGAGAGATTGAAACGATTCGGATTCTGTTTATTCACGCCTCACGTTGGGCTGCCATTAGAAACGATTCGTTATCTCCAATTAATTATTAAAAACTATTGAAACAGTTTTAATCAAATCCAAGATATATCTCTATCATTGACACGTTGGGCTTCTATCATGGGTTGGAAAATGCAAGGGGCACAATTCGGCTTACCTCATCGTTCAATCACAATCTGCCCCCTGTAGACTTGCTTCCATACGGAAAACGACAAAACCTGAAAGTGTTTTTTCAATGATGTGCCAGATTGCACAATAATAACCAAGTTCGTTTTTGCACTTTCTTTAGCACTAGAACAGTTTCAATTTATTATAATTAAAGATTTCTTTTGATTCGAAACAACATTCTTTGAAAATTATTAACTTTGGTCATGACCATGAAATAGTAGTTTATGCAATTAGTTTATAATGTTGACCTTTTTTGCACGAATAAGAAAATAGTCTATTACTAAACGAACGACGAAGGAGTGAGTTTAGTAATAGAATATTTTCTTATGAGTGCAAAAAAGGAACATTATATACATATAAAAAGGCTATTTTTTGTATAACATCATTATAAAGTTATAAATGAAACGAAGTAAGTGTAAGTAAAGTTTTATAGTTGGCAACATGGACGTTGGTATTATGACGTCACAACTGTGACAGCGGAGAGCCGATTCACGTGCGCATTCGAATGAAAGATGGCGTCGTTACCAATGTTAGTTTTAGAAAAAGCCCTCGAAGGCAGAAGAAAGTTTAATACCTAAAAAGTCGAGTGCATTGTATGAGAAGGAATATATAATATTTAGGAAGTGGATGGAAACAAATTATGTAAATATTATATGCGAGACAGTGGTTCTGGCATATATATATATATATATATATATATATATATATATATATATATATATATATATCTGAGTTGGTAAGTTTGTCATACTTTTTATGATTAATACTAGTGTCGAGTTCTCATTTTCTAATTTATGTTATTTTGAAGTCTGCAGTAAGTAAGGCATCATCTTTGTGCTGCAGTCATTCAAAATTGAAGACTATGCTAAAAATTAAAGACGGAATTGACATCTCTGCTTATAACAAAGTTCAGTTATATATGAAACAAGCTAATGTCGGCTATGAAAATCGAAATTCTACGATATTTTCGAAAGATGTCAAAGAATACAAAAAAAACTTTAACAATTTCACAAAACTCTTGCAGTGTTGCGAAACACAAAATTAAAGGCACACACTGACCAAGCGATGCTACCTGACTAACACAGCAAGCAAAAACCAAATGAATGTAACATTGAAAGGTTACGAGGCACACATGGCCGGGTTGTCGAACCACACCACTGTCACAGCACCACCGCTCCTACAAATCACACCGCTGTCCAGTAGAGGGTCTCAAAATGCAGAAATCGTGAAAAATGCCCTTCACCGCCGTGGATGCTTCATGCTCCCGGTCCACCATAGCTCCATCCGCTTGGCCCACACTCCACCAGCTGTGTCGCCCGCTGTCCGCACATGCTCTGGCGGTGCCCCGGGTTCGACCCCGGGCAGGGCGCAGAGGGGCGGGCAGCCGGCCAGCTGGCGGCGGGGGGCGGACGTAGGCGGGGGGAGAGATACGGGCGCGACGGCGCGATGGTGTTGGTGGCGGCGGTGACGGTGGTGATGTAGTGACGTCACCGGTGTCGGCGGCGAGGGTAGCTGATTGCAACCTGGCAGGGCGGCGGAAGAGCTGTCACATGCATCAAGGCGCGGGGAAACAATGATTTAATTAATGTCTTCATTCCATTTCATTGATTGATTGATTGATTGATTGATTGATGATGGATTTTTTTTAAGTGGGACGCGCGAATTTTGGAATTGGCGCCCCCATGACACCCTGGTCTAGCATGGAACTCCCATAATTTAGCGGGAAGCACTCCAAAGAGTGCCCAGGTGGGCGGAAGTCGCAGGAACTTGTCCGCGCCGAGCAAAATGTGCTAACAAAGATGATGTGAGAAAATTTTTAGTGGAAGCAGATGATGAGAAATATCTCTTAATGAAGGTAGAGTAATAATATTTTGTCTACTTTCTGAAACCAGTTCTACAGATCTGTCTTTCTGTGAACAGTAGAAGTTCGTCATGACGTCATGTCGCGTTTAATAATGGCGATGACGTCATGTAGCGTGCGATAAAATACTGGATTATGTACGATTCGGGGTATCGAAAAGGGTCGTTTATAATGATGGTATACAAAAAAATAATTTAATTGTTCGTACGAACGTTAACCTGAGCTTTCTTCCCGTTGTATCGTTGGATGCTTTGCTCGGACGCGCGTATCTCCACACCATCACCTTCGACCAGTCTTGTTGCCTTCTATCTTGTATCTTCCACGAAGTCACTCCCATTCACATAATGTACTAGCCTCCCATATCACCTTCAGCACTTGTTCGGCAAAATAATTACAAGTTCATTTAGCCTGGTGCTTCACCTTCGTCACTAGTGAAAACTAATTAAAGTTAACAATTCTCTTAAAAGTTCCTCCCTATCGGTGAGAAAATACTCCAAGTCAAAGCACGGTTTCACCAAAATGTTTCTATCATCCACTTTCACTCGCGGAAGAAAAAAAGTTAAAGTCCCGAACTGTATCTCCGGAATTTTTATAAGACTCTACTTTCGATCACACAAAAATCTACTAAATCTGAACTCGGACACGCACCCTCTAATTCAGAAATGATCCTCTCGCTATGAAATCTGAACTCCAACTAACTAATTTTTCCGTTTTTCAATCCAGGAAAACTCGTATTCATTGTTATACAAAATTCTGTTTTACATTCCCTACCAACGGATTCTAATTATGTATTCACTCCTCTAACCAAGGTGCACTCGTGTGCGAAATTTCCACTCTTACACACGCATCTTTCGACTGATTCTACACCACATCCACGGGCCCATGATATATATATTCGCCATCAGAACAATAATCAGGCCGAATTTGTGGAGTTTTAACATTTTAAAATAGGGGACAAAAATATGGAAGTGTTAAGCAACTCAGGGAAATCAAATGTAGTTGTAGAAGATTTTGCATAAGAATTTAGCGTCAGAATGATATTATGTTAGTATTAGAGAATAACGCAGAACAACAGCTTACAGGTGATCATTTATGTTCATATTAGAAAACAAAACGTAAACTAGTGGTGCTACACAATGGCACAAACTTTCCCGTATTAGTTTTCTGTTTCGTTTGGTCTCGGCTAGCTTTTCGGACTTGCCAATACTCTTGACAGCTTCCATCTGTCGCCGCCCAACATTTTTTCGACTACATCTATCGCCTACATTTTTTCCACATTTTCTCAAATTTTCGGTTTCCAATAGTAGAACAAAACTATTATTTTAAGAATAGAGAAAAACAATTAAACCTTGCCCTAAATAACAATTTTTGTTGAAAAATTTGAAGCCGTTTCAAGAAAATGGCGTTTAAGCGCTACTGTAAATGCGAAATTTGAAGCTCTTTTTACAGAAAAGTTTTGAGTTTTCGAAAAACTTCATTTGAAGTCATTTGAAGCACTTACACTCACAAATTAAATAGTGTTTACAATTGCTGGAAATGTGTATTTTAACACTAGAACGCCAGAGGCGTCATTTCGACTCCTAGTGCTCTTTACGTCCTTTTAACTTCTTTGTTTTTGAAGACAGAAGTTTGTGATTTCATGTCTTTTCATCAATTTCTGTTACTTACATTATGTTAAAAACTGAATCGTATAATAAACATATTTCGAGATAAATTACTGAATTTACCTAGAACGCCCGTGAGGCGTCATTTCGTCTCCACGAATATTGACTCGATCTTGGAGGTGCTGTTTCGTATAGTTCAACGCTGAAAAATGTTTAATGTGTCTTTAAGTATTTCATATACATTCTTAACAAATTTGCGAGAATTCCTTCCGCTTAACATTGTTTTCAGGTCTTCTTGTTCAATACATGTAAAGTCTTGAAATCATGAGTTGTTTCGTCACGGTACAGCAAAAACAATAGTTACAAACATTGTTTAAAATCAAATTATTGTTACTTGAAAAGAAAAGGATTGTTATCATCTAATGGTTTAATGACAATATATTTTTTATTATTATTTATATGAAGGGAAATGTTCCGAGTTTACAGGAGAGTTTTAGTGCACAGGAGGGCATTTTGAACTCCAGATAGTGATGATGTCAGATATACTTCGTTTTTTATTCACTCTTGTTTAATGAATAAATGGTTTTGAATTAATAAGAGAGGTTTGAGAAGAAATAAAAGGCTAATTTCAGTGATTAATCTGAAAAATAATTTTTTTTTGGTATGAGTGGTACATTAGGAACTACAACAGACTATTGTGTCAGATGAACCGATTTGACTTTTCCTTTCAAACTCGAAGTATTTACAGAGTTCATTGTACACAAACTGAATGAAAGGCGCAAACAATTGTGACTTTTGGGGATAATCACTAAAAAGGTATGTGAAATCTGGAAAACTGAGAGGAAATTTTTGAAAAATGTAGCTGTGAACTACGCATCAGAATACACGGCAGATGTTATCTGGATACAGCTTTCTACCTCTAAATGTGATTGAAAATTGTGGCCTGTACAAGACATTATAGAAACAACTTTGAATCATACAACAGTACAGCTAAAAACATAACACTATTTTGTACTGTATGCATTGTGTAGTCAGAAATGTAGAAAGTAAATACTACCCGTAACGGAAAGTAACTAAATGCCATTTAAATAAGTGAAATGAAAACTCCATCAAGAAACGGCATCAATTTTCAATCAATTTTCAAATTTGTACCAGTTATGTTTCATATAGGTATTATTTAAATAAAATAAGTAATATAAATAAAGTTGCCATAT